>CM062644.1:2197108-2324608 GCA_025617555.3 Puccinia polysora
AATAATAAATAATAAATAATAAATAATAAATAATAAATAATAAATAATAAATAATAAATAATAAATAATAATAATAAATAATAAATAATAAATAATAAATAATAAATAATAAATAATAAATAATAAATAATAAATAATAAATAATAAATAATAAATAATAAATAATAAATAATAAATAATAAATAATAAATAATAAATAATAAATAATAAATAATAAATAATAAATAATAAATAATAAATAATAAATAATAAATAATAAATAATAAATAATAAATAATAAATAATAAATAATAAATAATAAATAATAAATAATAAATAATAAATAATAAATAATAAATAATAAATAATAAATAATAAATAATAAATAATAAATAATAAATAATAAATAATAAATAATAAATAATAAATAATAAATAATAAATAATAAATAATAAATAATAAATAATAAATAATAAATAATAAATAATAAATAATAAATAATAAATAATAAATAATAAATAATAAATAATAATAAATAATAAATAATAAATAATAAATAATAAATAATAAATAATAAATAATAAATAATAAATAATAAATAATAAATAATAAATAATAAATAATAAATAATAAATAATAAATAATAAATAATAAATAATAAATAATAAATAATAAATAATAAATAATAAATAATAAATAATAAATAATAAATAATAAATAATAAATAATAAATAATAAATAATAAATAATAAATAATAAATAATAAATAATAAATAATAAATAATAAATAATAAATAATAAAAATAATAAATAATAAATAATAAATAATAAATAATAAATAATAAATAATAAATAATAAATAATAAATAATAAATAATAAATAATAAATAATAAATAATAAATAATAAATAATAAATAATAAATAATAAATAATAAATAATAAATAATAAATAATAAATAATAAATAATAAATAATAAATAATAAATAATAAATAATAAATAATAAATAATAAATAATAAATAATAAATAATAAATAATAAATAATAAATAATAAATAATAAATAATAAATAATAAATAATAAATAATAAATAATAAATAATAAATAATAAATAATAAATAATAAATAATAAATAATAAATAATAAATAATAAATAATAAATAATAAATAATAAATAATAAATAATAAATAATAAATAATAATAAATAATAAATAATAATAATAAATAATAAATAATAAATAATAATAATAAATAATAAATAATAAATAATAAATAATAAATAATAAATAATAAATAATAAATAATAAATAATAAATAATAAATAATAAATAATAAATAATAAATAATAAATAATAAATAATAAATAATAAATAATAAATAATAAATAATAAATAATAAATAATAAATAATAAATAATAATAATAAATAATAAATAATAAATAATAAATAATAAATAATAAATAATAAATAATAAATAATAAATAATAAATAATAAATAATAAATAATAAATAATAAATAATAAATAATAAATAATAAATAATAAATAATAAATAATAAATAATAAATAATAAATAATAAATAATAAATAATAAATAATAAATAATAAATAATAAATAATAAATAATAAATAATAAATAATAAATAATAAATAATAAATAATAAATAATAAATAATAAATAATAAATAATAAATAATAAATAATAAATAATAAATAATAAATAATAAATAATAAATAATAAATAATAAATAATAAATAATAAATAATAAATAATAAATAATAAATAATAAATAATAAATAATAAATAATAAATAATAAATAATAAATAATAAATAATAAATAATAAATAATAAATAATAAATAATAAATAATAAATAATAAATAATAAATAATAAATAATAAATAATAAATAATAAATAATAAATAATAAATAATAAATAATAAATAATAAATAATAAATAATAAATAATAAATAATAAATAATAAATAATAAATAATAAATAATAAATAATAAATAATAAATAATAAATAATAAATAATAAATAATAATAATAAATAATAAATAATAAATAATAAATAATAAATAATAAATAATAAATAATAAATAATAAATAATAAATAATAAATAATAAATAATAAATAATAAATAATAAATAATAAATAATAAATAATAAATAATAAATAATAAATAATAAATAATAAATAATAAATAATAAATAATAAATAATAAATAATAAATAATAAATAATAAATAATAAATAATAAATAATAAATAATAAATAATAAATAATAAATAATAAATAATAAATAATAAATAATAAATAATAAATAATAAATAATAAATAATAAATAATAAATAATAAATAATAAATAATAAATAATAAATAATAAATAATAAATAATAAATAATAAATAATAAATAATAAATAATAAATAATAAATAATAAATAATAAATAATAAATAATAAATAATAAATAATAAATAATAAATAATAAATAATAAATAATAAATAATAAATAATAAATAATAAATAATAAATAATAAATAATAAATAATAAATAATAAATAATAAATAATAAATAATAAATAATAAATAATAAATAATAAATAATAAATAATAAATAATAAATAATAAATAATAAATAATAAATAATAAATAATAAATAATAAATAATAAATAATAAATAATAAATAATAAATAATAAATAATAAATAATAAATAATAAATAATAAATAATAAATAATAAATAATAAATAATAAATAATAAATAATAAATAATAAATAATAAATAATAAATAATAAATCATAAATTATATGGAGTAGTGTACGGGCCCCCACGGTTTGAGGGGCCCTACACGACTCCCACAGGCCGTGTGGGACCCTACACGGCTCCCACATTCCGGGAGCCATGTATACGGCTGCCACATGCCTGGAGCCGTGAATTTAACATCACCCTGATAAAAAATAATAAAAAATAAGATAAAATAAATTAAAATAAATGAAATGAAATGAAATAAAACAAAATAGAATAGAATAGAATAGAATGGAATGGAATTAAATAAAAAGATGAAATAAATCAGAATAAAATAGAATAAAATAAAATACAACAAAATACAATAAAATACAATAAAATAAAATTAAATCAAATTAAATTAAATTAAATTAAATTAAATTAAATTAAATTAAATTAAATTAAATTAAATGAAATAAAATAAAATAAAATAAAATAAAATATAATAAAATAAAATAAAATAAAATAAAATAAAATGAAATGAAATGAAATGAAATGAAATGAAATGAAATGAAATGAAATGAAATGAAATGAAATGAAATGAAATGAAATGAAATGAAATGAAATGAAATGAAATGAAATGAAATGAAATGAAATGAAATGAAATGAAATGAAATGAAATGAAATGAAATGAAATGAAATGAAATGAAATGAAATGAAATGAAATGAAATGAAATGAAATGAAATGAAATGAAATGTAATGAAATGAAATGAAATGAAATGAAATGAAATGAAATGAAATGAAATGAAATGAAATGAAATGAAATGAAATGAAATGAAATGAAATGAAATGAAATGAAATGAAATGAAATGAAATGAAATGAAATGAAATGAAATGAAATTAAATGAAATGACATGAAATAAAATAAAATAAAATAAAATAAAATAAAATAAAATAAATTAAAATAAATTAAATTAAAATAAAATAAAATAAAATAAGATAAAATAAAATAAAATAGAATAGAATAGAATAGAATAGAATTGAATAGAATAAAATAAAATAAAATAAAAGAAAAGAAAAGAAAAGAAAATAAAATAAAATAAAATAAAATAAAATAACATAACATAACATAAAATAAAATAAAACAAAATAAGACAACATAAAATAAAATAAAATAAAATAAATGAAGCAAATTTGATTTAAGGTATAATTATTCTCCATATCATTGAAAATTTGAGTTATGAATCTGAGGGCATCCAGCCCATGTTTTTTAAATTTTTTTATTGACAACATTGTGAATTCTTTTTTTTCAAAAACCAAATAGGTATGGCCACTGGCATAAAATTTATCCTTGAAGGAGAAATCATAAACAACAAGGTTAGTCTATAAATAAGAATTTAATTTCCTTTTTTTCAATAAAATTGATATCATGTTGTTATGAGCCTTGATAAAAAACTTATAAAAGTTTCATGAAACACAGGTCTGAACCCAATTTCTCAACAGTTGTAAAAAAAATATGACATTAAGAATATATACATAAATTCCCAATTCTTCCTCTTATGGAAAAATCTTCAATTCAATTAATGTGTTACATAAATATGGTGCATGAAGCTTCTGGGACCATCCAGGAATCAATTTTATGTTCAACTCCAAAACCAAAACAAATTCAACACATGTTTCCCTCATTATCCCAGGTGCTACATCTGCCAGCAGGTGCAGCCATTGTTTTCATGGTGACTGCATGCATTTCTTAACAACTCTTGGATAAATTTAGGAACCGTTCCTCCAAAACAACTTTTAAATTTGTGTTGCAAATTTTCAACTGAGTCACTTAACCTCATTGGGGAACAATTGAAGAAGTTAAAGCATTACCATGATGGCAAGGTGTGCACAGATTTATATTTCAAGACAATGGGCTTGCCCTGTTCCCACATCTGAGGTAAAATACTAGCATTGAGAGGATCCATTTTGCCTAAGGATTTTCTTCCTTAGTTGAGGTTAGACTATAACTCTTCCAGTTCGGTAAGTTTTATTTTTTGAAGGCCTTTAATTTTCCTGAATTGATTGACTAATGAGTGATTATTTTGCTATTTGAAAGCTTGAAACTGATCCAGTGCTTGACTCATCTCAATTTTTTGAAAAGCTCATTTAAATTGTTATGGGACAACCTGAAGAAGTTAAATTGCAGATTTCAAAGTCCTTGGTCAAGCATAAAACAACTTTGCTTGCTGAGCCAAGGCTTTAGCCAAAATTCTTATGGTCCAGCCGCAGTTAACCCAAATTGAAAGAGACCTCATGTGAAATTTCAATATTCAAGCATGTGGGAAGGCAGCTTCAGAAGAAAAGACAGGTTGGAAGGGAACAAAACAGACCAAAAATTGTAATTCTTTTATTTTTAGGAGTGTTAATTTTTAGTTAATAATGAACTGATGGGGAAATTATATTTATATTTAAATTCAGGCTCAGAATCTGAAGTTCATATTTCAGAGGAATAGACTGAAATTGAATAAGGCTCCCTTCATTTGGAATCAGAATAATTTTCTGAGGAAGAAAAAGAAGTGGATAATTCACCCAGATGCTCATCTTTGGAGATTATTGATTTCATTAATGCTATCAGAATGTTTGATAATTCAGTTTTGATTGTAGGAAACAAAATTGAAATACCTCAATCAAATACCTGAGAACTTACATAGGTACATTTTTCCTTTTTATTTTTATTTTTCCATCTTTTTACTTGTTTTGGGCACAATTTTTTGATTTTTCATACTTTTTAATTGTTCATTTTCACTTACTCATAGGGTTCTTAATATCCATTCATTGCCCTGGATTTTTGAAAATTTCACATTCATTTTTTTGATTTCTTTTTAATTTCAATTTTTTTTTCTTTAATTTATTTGATTTATTTGTTCAATTCTTTTAATTTTTTTAAAACTTTTGTTTGTGTTTTTTTGTTGGTTTTTCTTCAATTATTACTTATTTATTTATTTTTTTCCTCACAAACCTGGAGTTTTGAACAAGCTGTGAACAGCCATTCACAACTTAGATGGGTTGGAAACGGCCATTCACAACCCATTTCAAGTTGGTAAAGGCCGTTCACAACCCATATTGTCAGGTTGCAAATGTCCTTTTATGGCTTGGATGGGCAATGAACCGTGCTGAAAAACCCATTTTGGGTTATAAATGAGTTTTTTTATGTTGAAAATTAACACTGCCCTTCTACAAAATATATAAATACAAATTGAAAAAAACAACTGGCTGGGAGGACTGTCACCAACTCAGCTTTATGGGTGTTTCTTTTGTAGCCTTGTTGAAAACAACAGTTCTGGTAGCTTTTGGTATGTCCTTTTAAACCATGCCTGTTTTGATTTTTCAACCACCTGGGATGCCAGAAGGGCAATCTCCTCCCCCTCTGGCATATCAAGGGGGGACAGACCATGTTTTGCATGGAATGGTGTGGGATAACAGGCCACTGCACCATGTCATTCAATAAAATTCCTACATGATGTTCAAAGATGCAAGATGTGCATTGATTATAGTAATTTCTTTACCATACATAATCAGCAAATGATGCCTTTTGGTGTCATTGTAGAAAGAAAATTTCTAAAATCATCCCTTTTTTGAAAAAAGATGTGGTTTTACTTATTTTTTTGGCATGGATTTAGCTGGTGCCTTTGTCATCAATTCACATGCATTCATTCAAAATGTAATGATTGATTATTTTTATTAAATTTCATGTGCCAACCCATCATCAATGTAGTGCCAAAAAGATTTTTTTTTTTTTGAATCAAGTCAACCCCAATTGACCAATATACTCCAGATATGTGGACCATGAACAGGTGTGAAGGATGGAAGTATTGTGGAAATTTATTAGGAATTCTAATATGTGCATCCAAAGTCTCACCCCAAATTACTAAATTACAGCCTAAAATCCCACAGTTTCCCTGTATACCTATGGATTCCATAAAGGAATTTTTGGAAAAAAGGCAGAAAATAATGAAACTAGATGGTTAAATTTTATCCAATTGAAATTTAAAAATTGGCCTTCCTCAAGTTTCCCCCTGTCTGTTTAATATATAATAGGGTGTATCAGAGTTAAGAAAACCTGCCATTTTTTTAATTGCATTTTTCAAACCAAATCCGCCATTTCAAACCCACCATTAAAAATCCAAAAACCCACTTATTTCACGTCAGACGTGTCAGAGTTACCTGGAAATAAGTGGTTTTTTTCAAATAAAGTATTTAAAGGCTTCCACCACCTGTCCACCTCATCCACTGCTGGCTTCCCACCTCCTTCTAACTCCAACCTCTTTGAAAAAAAAATTCATTTATTTCTCTCCATCTCTTCATCACCATCCTCTTCACTTAATCACTCTCATCACTTTATCACTTTCATCACATCCAGCTAACTCTCATTGGATCACTATCCTGATCAGTTCATCACTCTCATCCGTTTATTGCTTTCATCACATCCAGCTAAATCTCATTGAATCACTATCCTTATCACTTCATTGCTCTCATCCTTTCATTGCTTTCATCACATCCAGCTAACTCTCATTGGATCACTTTCCTTATCACTTCATCACTCTCATCACTTTATTGCTTTCATCACATCCTAACTCTCATTGCTTTATCCCTCTTTTCACTTCATCACCTCATCTCTTCCTATTCTATTTGGTTGATCACTCTCATCCTCTCATCAAATCATCACTCACCACTAAAACACTCTCATAGCCCTTCATCCCTTCATCCCTCTTGCTATTTTTAAATGGCACCTCAGCAATCCTCCCCCCACAATTCCACTAAACAATCCAATGGACCAAAGCAAACATCCCCCAGGAACTCAACATCCAACAATCCTCCCCCATCAGCTTCCAAAGGCTCAAGTCAACTCAAGAGAGCTGATCATATCATCCTACTAAACTGGCTCAAAATTCTGTCCAACTACAATGCTTGCTTTGGATTGGACAATGAAACACACATTGGCCAACCTCCATCCTCTAAGGTCAATGGTTATCTCCTGATGGCCAATGAACTCAAGAACAAAACAAAAGGTAAACTGGATCTTTCATCCAAACATATGAGGGAGCAATTCAAGAATTATTGAGCCAAGTACAAAAAGGCCCACTCCATGTCAATCTCCACGTACTTTGGTATCACTGAATCCAACAAAGCCAAGGAAATCAACTTGGTGGTTGATAAGTTGGATTCCATTGGTCCTTTTTATATTCAAATGGATAAAATCTTCGGAAAGAAGGCCAAAATCACCCCCCTAGCTTCTTTCGATGCCCAAAGATACAATTCAGTTGACGCTGAGTACTTGCCTGGGGATGCTCATCCTAGCAATGATGATCCCAAAGAAACCTAAGAGTGGCCCCCATCCAATTCCAAGGAGGATATTAAAACACAATCAGCTCCAATTGCATCTATTTCCGCGTTGATTTAGGAGTCAAACCCAACCTTGGAACCCTCCCCTCCTTCTTTGGATTTCTCTCTTCCTGGGGTGGAAGAACTGGAGAACTTGGCTAATGAGGAGGATGTCATTCCCATATCACCATTGCCATCAAAATCTTCTCAAGTAAGGAACCAATTTCTTTCCTCTTCTGTCCAGTTAATCCTGACTGATTTATATTTGAAAGAAACAGGCTCATACATTCCTGAATGGCCAAAAACTCAAGCCAATGGGGTATCCAACATACCCTTCAAATTAGAGCAATGATGTTCCCACACAAACCTCCTCTGCAAAGGGAAAGAAAAAGGCCTCCAATTCCATCAAAATCAACCCCAATAGCATTCAAAAGCGGAGAAACACTTCAAATTTTTTGGGCTCTGAGGAGATCATGGACAAGCAAGATTCAAGTAATCCCATTGGATTCTCCTTGCTGTCAAAATCTAGCTCATTCCTATTCCCCTCTGAAAAACAGTGAAATTGCAAATTGAATCTGAAAAACTTCAGTTTGAAAAGGAGAAGTGGGATCATCAACTGGCTATTGATTTTCAAAAGCAGAAAGCTGAGAGTTTGGCTCATCAGAAAAATTGGGATGCTGAGTGGAAGTTGAAACAGGATGAGCTAGAATTTCAAAAAGAGGAAAATGAGAAGGATCAACAGCAAGCGCAACTTCAAATGGAGAGGGAAAAACTTGCAACAGAAAAAAAGTATAAGTGGTCAGCAGCCATGGCATGAATTGGTAGCAGTAGAACATTAGAAAAATTATAGCAGATTCCTCAAATTCTGGGCTTTTAAATATATTTTCCTTGATGAAAAACTCAAAAAGAAAAAAAAAATCATTTTTGATTACAAAAATGACTAAGACCATTTTCAACCCCACCAATAAAAAAAAATTTTCTTTTTATTTATATTTTTTTCCTGGATTATATGCTCCCACTCCCCAAGTCCCTGCAAGTTTTTCCAGTTTTTTTTTTTATTTTCATTGACATTGCCATTCTTTTATGAGTGGAAGTATCCACAGCAGCAAAAGTACAGTGCTTGTACTTATTTGCTGCCCAAACCATTTTCACTACACTTTTTTGTTTGAAATCAATTCCAAACCCCAGGTCAGGAAAAACAAAATGGCTGTCTGATACCCCATATTCATCCATAGTTTCAACAAGTTTTCCATTAGATTTCTTGGTTGGAACTGCAAGTAAAAATGAATACTCAGAGCTGTCACCTTGGTCAATGTGAGGTGAGTTGTAAAAAGAGTCGGATGTGAAGGTGAAATGTGGAGAGCAATAAAAGTGAGTAGGCCAAGAACCAAATTCAAGTGATGAGAAGGAGGGGATTCCAGTGTCCTTCATTATTACACAGTTTGATTCAAAGGGAAGTCTGGCCAAATTGCAAAAAATTTTTCCTAAAATTTGAGAGAATTTTTCTTCCTTAAGACTGAGAAAAGCATATGCTTGAGGGGAAGATTTAATAGATGATTTCTTCACATAGCGTCCAAATAACTCAAAGGGGTCCATCAATATTTGCCATCCAATTTCCCACATTTTTCCACCCCAAGATCTTGAGGGACCAACCGTGTTGACAAATTTTTTTTACTGGTGAAGGAAATTTATCACAAAGTTGATGTCCTTCTTTTCTTGATCAGAAAGTTTATCCAATGGGAAAAATTCAATTATTGCAACAAGACTGTTGTGATTAGACTTATTGAGAACAATTCCTTTTCCATGGTGGAAGAAATTGAATTGCTTGATTTTCTGCTTTGCAAGTTGAAACTCAGCTGGTGAGGGTTTTTGATTGTTCTTTTTGTTTTCAGAAGTGATGGCAGGATAAAGATCCAAAAGGTTTTAGTTTCCATTGAGACCATACAACCTTTTCATTGATTCCCTCCTCTGCAATTTCCAAGAGATTTCCAATACCCTCATTTGATCCCTCTTTTGCTTCAAAGCCCTCTGCTTGCCACCTCTCTTTATGTTTGTCACCTCATCTCCTTCCATATTGTTCCCTCCCAGGCAAATGCTCCGCTTGGGTTGAGGATCAAAAAGGGATTCAATTTGGAGTATAAAATTGTGAGTTTGGTGAAAGAAGCAAATTAATTGAAGGAAAAGCAATCAAAAAAGGATTACCAAAAAAAAGAAAAAAAAATTCAGTCACGTGATCACCAAAAAAAACCCAAAAAAAAATTACTGGGCGTGGGTGTGAACTAATTGGGCCAGGCCTATTATTCCCAAAAAAAATAAAAAAAATAGAAAACTAAGTGACATCATCAAAAAAAAAAATTCTTGGGGGTAAATCAATTTGGTTGGGCCTTGGGTTGGGCTGAGTTGGCAAGGGGGGGCAGGTGCCCAGTGGCAAGGCAAGGGAGGGGGGTGGCTTGGGGGGATCAAGGGGGGGGCAAGGAGGGGCGTACCGGTTGGAGGGGGGCCGGGTAGCTGAGTTGGCGGCGGGGCAGGGGTGGTGGACCAAGCGAGGAGGGGGGGTGGGTAGCCAAGTTGGTGGCAGGGCTGGCGAGCAAGGAGGGCAGGGGCAGCGGACAAAGCAAGGAGGGGGGGCGGGGCTGGCAAGCAAGGAGGGGGGGGCCAAGGAGGTCAAGTTGGCGGCGAGGCCAGCAAGCAAGGGTGGGGGGGGGCCAAGGAGGTTGAGTTGGTGGCAGGGCCAACAAGCAAAGGGGGAGGCAAGGAGGCCGGCAAGCAAGGGGGGGCAAGGAGGCCAGCAAGCAAGATGGGGGGCAAGGAGGCCAACAAGAAAGGGGGGGCAAAGAAGGGGGGAGAGGGGAGGGAGTGAGAGGGAGGGAAAAGCGGAATGAGGAGGAGGGAGGGGGGAGCTTACCTAGAGAATCAACCAAGGGGGTGGGGGGACCTGAAAGGGGATGGAGGTGGATGAATCAACCTATGAGCATTGGATGATGGGGAGGATGAGGAGGAGGGGGGGGAAGCTTAACAGGGGAGCAAACCAAAGGAGGAGGGGAGGTGGTGTGTGAGGTGGAGGTGATGGGTGAGGTGGAGGTGTTTGGTGAGGAGGAGGAAGGAGTGGACTGACTGGTAGTTTGGTGGGGTGAGGTGGGTGGTTTTTCCAGTGGTTTGGTGGGGTGAGGTGGGGTCTTTGGAAGTTTTGAGTCTGTTTTGTCTAAGTCCACCCCACCACATTAGAAAAAAAAATACCAACTCAGCCTAGGAATCTTGGGTCAACAACAAAAACCATTTGTCTAAGTCCACACCACCAAATGAGAAAAAAAAAACAAGTGAGTCAGCCAGTGAGTCTTGGGTGACCAAGAAAAACCAAAAAAATTTTGTGAAGAGATTTTTTACCTAATTCATCATCAACCATTACTCATCAAAGCAAGCAAGGGTAAGAGGAAGAATCTTTCCTCTCATAGGAGAAGATGAGGGAAAAGATGAGACAGGGATGACTTGAGGCAGATCTGGAATATCATCTTCAAATATTTCATCCCATTCATCTTTGATGTTGGCCAAAAGATTGTGAAGGATGACACAAGTGATAATACAGTTGATGAGGAACTTCAAGTATTTGGGATTTTGAAGCTGGTTTTGCATTTCCCTTAAGCTGGCCCATCTTGCTTTAAGGACTTCTATGGAATGCTTAATCCAAACTCATGATTGGGAAAGATGATAGTTGAAATTGGTTTTTCCTTGATTGCTGGACTAAAAATTCCGGTATGCTGGAACCACATATTTCCCACTAGCATAAGCTGAATTTTCCACAAGGTATTGATTTTGGTCAAAGTAGTTCTCTGGTTGTTGGGAAATCCGCATCCAATTGAACATTTATGAATCATGACAAGAACCTGGAAGGCCAGCATGGAGGTATATGAACTTCTTGTTGTCATTGCAAGCAAGTTGTATTGCCGCAGAGTATCTAAAAAAACAGAAAAAACATATTTGGTCAGTGTGTGATCAATGGTGTTATCAAAGCAATTGGAAAATATATGAATCAATTGCCTTTTTTCCAATAAAAATAGTGGTTTCCATCTAGCTTGGGTTTTTGATCAAGGGGATGGTGGCTCCATCAACAAAACCAATTCAGCCAGGAAATCCTTTGGTTTCCATTACTTGAGATATCTCATTGCATTCTTCTTTTGTTGGCCAAGAAAGGAATGAGTGATGGAAAGATAGGATAGCAACCATGACTCTTTTGGTGTATGAGTCAATGGTTCCATATCCAACTGAGAATAGATTTTCTACTTGATGAATTGCTGCTCCATTTCCATTTGATCCCAATCTACAAAGAGCAACAGCCAGTTGGATAGCTTGATTGCATTGAGGATTCCCTGAATTGTTCTGGAAGATGTGGTGGTCTTCAATCATCTCCAAAATTTTTATGAATGAAGGCAATAGAGTGTGGAAAAGTTGCTGGAAGCTTAATTTGGGGAGGAGATGAAGCTTTTGCCTTTCATACATAGGGTTGTGGAGATTTTGTCTTCTTAGAATCATGTATTTATTTTTTAATAGAGCATTTAAAGCCAACCAAGTCAATTCCAAATTGGAGTCTGAATTGGAGTCTGAATGGTAGTCAAATACTTACAAAAGTTCAGTCAGCTTTTTTTTCATTTTCAACTTGCTGCCAAGAAGTTTGATGGGACATTTTGAGAAAGATGGTGATGAGATGATGATGGTATTTGTGTGAAGATGGAGATGTGAAGCAATAGAGATGTGAAGCAATAGAGATGTGAAGCAATAGAGATGTGAAGTGATGGAGATGTGAAGCAATGGAGATGAGATGTGTGTGATGTGATGGAGATGGGACTGGTATGGATTTGCTGATTTGGATGGGTTTTTTAGATGTGATGTATGGTGGATGGATGATGATGCATAAATGGATCTTTAAATGGTGGTTTCAATGTTTGAAATCCACCATTTTCATGAAACCCCCCATTTTGAAAAACACCAGTTAGGGGGTATGTGTATTTCAGAAACCCGCCATTTTTAATGGTGGGTTTTTTTAAAAAAAGTGGTGGGTTTCTAATGGGGGGTTTGCTAACTCTGATATGCCCTATTATATGAAACTCAAACCTCTTCCAAATTCTCACCCCCTTCCCCCCAAGCATGCTTTATTAGGGATGCATTTTGATGTGGTTGACTTAGACACTGGCAAGAGCCTTTAAAAGGCCTTTGAATTGAACAAAATATTGGTTATTGTTTCTCTAAACTCAGGAGAGAACCACAGGGCTGTCTTTGATTGGAGGAAGGTCAAGTCTATGGTCTTTTCCACACCTAGGGCCTCCAATAAATCACATGTCAATCTCCAATTTGGTTCTGCCCAAATACATGGCTTGTCTTTGGAAGTATGACTTGGAATCACCCCAAATACTTTTTTGACATACCACCAACATACAGGCAACCTTCTGGTAAAGGAAAAAACTTTCCATTGTTCTTGTTTATGAATTGGGAAACTGAAGGTGGGGACTACCCAAATTAGATCAAGCCAAACTGATAAATGGTGTGTTAGCTTCAAAATCCACACATGTGGAATAAAACAAAGAATTAATGAATAATTTGGGAATTAAAAACAAAAAAAGATAGAAATTTTTCTAGATTTCTAGATCATCTAAAGGATTATATAGACACACTTGTGAATAATTGATATCTGACAAATAATCACACCAACCAATATGGGAGTCCATCCAGAAAACTCTTTTTGAGTTATTCTGTAGGAAGTTAACCCAACCCAGAGCACACAAAGATGCTGGGGAATAACTAATCAAGGAGATATGTCCACCTCACAGAGTCCACTTACCAGGATTGGGAACTCTATATGCAAATGGACAATAAGGAATTTTTTAACTCCAAATTCTGAAAATATCAAAATCAAGTTGAAGTAAAAATCCAACCCCCTCCACCCCCCTGGAATAATTGGATATAGCAACATGTCCAAATCACAAACAGCAGCCATCAAAAATGTCATGGGACTGATGGAAACCCTAATCCTTCATGATGCACCCATCTTCACCACCAGCTTGTATGTAAAATACAATGGAGGAGGGGGGGGAAGCTTTTATTTTTCTAAATGAAGAAAGTGTGTTTATGGTGAGAACTGAAAACAAAAGGCTTCATTCTTACCATGAATGTGAGATGATTGGGATATGGGAAGCTTCAAAACTCATCTTAGATTATTGAAAATGGAGGTGCCAGAGCTTTCACATCTTGACTGATAACCAAGGATTCATTTCCAGAGCAGCTAACCTTATGTTGGCTAAATCTGGTCAATAAAAACTCTTTGAAATTGAAAAAAGAAAATCTACTACTGGCTTTGAATTCAGAGACAAGAATTAACCTATTTTTTGGCCTGCACTATGTTTAAATCAAATCCAAAATGAGATGGCTGATTCCAGTGTTAATGAAGCAGTATCACTAGTTATACCATTGAAGTTAAAGGGAGGAACCTCAAATTCAGATGAATGGTCAAGAAATCCTTCTGTACAGTGTTTAGACAAAAGTTGTGGGACTGTTTGTCAAATCAACCACATCCGGGTACTTCAAACAATGTAGATGGATCCCAGAGTGTCTTGATCTTGGTGTTGACCAAAACATCTTTGGACTTCCACTCCAGTTGACCAATTTCTAATTTTCCACTGACTCAGTTTTCCAATTTTGATTTTTGTCAGCCACAAGACAAATATAGCTTTTGAAATGTCTGAACAACCCATATTTATTCTTAGTGTAGTTGCTAAGTACTGGGATCATCCTCAATTCTCTGGAACCAAGTTCACTGGTTCAAAACACCATAGAATCAAGAATGAATAAACATGGACTGTCTTAAAATTGTATAATAATTTTGACAATATTTAATAATAATTTTAATAATATTTTATAAGAACTTGTAAGTATGTTTTCATGAGAAATGAATTATGGAATTAAAACCTTGATAATATATATTATAAAGAAGGAGATCCAATATAACTCCAAATTTAGTTATGAGGACTCAGATGTGTGCCAACTATCTATATAAAAGCTCTCAATATGTTCAATTATTTTTGGAATAAGTTAGATTAATTATTTTAATCCATTATCTCTACTCTGTATAGATAAATTGCATAAATTTAATCTTATTCTTCTTTGGGATGAATTAATACTTTGATATGCACAAATGAGCCTTGAGTGCATCCACACAGAGATCCCAGAGCTTAGTTGTAAGGAATAAACCTTGTAAGATTATTGAAAAGAGTATACATATTCTATATGTATAAAATATGCCAAGGTACCACCTGGAATTAAGAGTTAAATACATGGCAAGGCTATCAATTTATGTGTAAACAAAGGTATTTAATTATTATCAGGTTTTCTAAGACTTCTAAACTTTCCATTTGATTGAGTTTTAAGTCCTAGGATTCATGAATTAACCTTTCTGGTTTGTAAATTGAAACTTTACATTGAAAATCTCCCCAAATGAGTACTAGTCCCCCATTCCTCATTGGTATGATCTAATGAGGTCTTGAGCCTTGAGGAAAAAACCATGGAGGGCCTAGCACTCCCCTGATGATTCCTCAGGTCCCCTTGGGCTCCTGTTACCTCAGAAGAGGAGGTTCTTTACCCTATAGCCCCTTCCTCAATTATTATATTACTCATTATTGATCCAGTATACAGCAAGAGCTAACAAGCACATCTACCTTGATCTTAAGAAGAAGATTGAATGGTTCCTAAAACTTTAGTATCAAAATCATCAAATAATCAACTCCTCAGTTCCAAGTTTGTGTGTGAAGTCCTTTGGATTTGTCACATTTCTTGTTACTTTAAAGGGTGTGAGTTGATTATTATAAACAAAGCTCCTTTAGGCTGTATTTAATTAAAGCTAGTTACCCTTTTTCTATTTAGAAACTTATGGTGCAGCCTTTTTTCTCATGATACTCTGGCATTATTTGAGTTGTTTTGTTTTTTAACATTATCACTTTTTTAATGGGTCAATAACTAATTTTAATATTGGTTTTGTCTTATTGTTGCAGGTTTAACCATGGCAAGTTTAGAAATAGAGGTTAAATCCTTGTAAACCTCTGACTAATCAATTGATTGAAAAAAAATGATAAGTATCTTTTTTAAAAAAAATATTCTTCATATTTGATTCTGATTCATGTTTAAAAAAGATGTTGATTTCAAACTGAAAGTCTACTGGACAAGAAATTGGGCTAAGGATTGAAAACAGTTGAGAATGAAGACTTGACAAACATGAGAGGATAGGGTAGTTGATTCAGCACAGGCACTTGGAGTTGCAGGGATTTTTTTTAGAAAAGGACTGTAGGAGTGACTGGGGAATTCAGCCAGGAATATTGGGTAGATTTGATGTGAGAGTGAGTCAAAGGATTGAAAGAAAGATCTCACCAGGCACAAGGCAGGGTGTTCTGTTTAGTAGTTGAAGTGAGTTAGTTTTTTGGGTGGAATAGATACAATATTGATTGGGTTGAATAGGTACAAAGGAGGACAAAAAGAAGAAGAAAGGGAATGAAAAAGAAGTAGATCAAGAAAAGACAATTGAAAGAAGAAAATGAGAGGAGAAAGAAAGAGAGTGAATGAAGTGGACAATTCAGGTGAGTCTAGCAGTTGAGGTTGCCATGGTTGGGGTTGAGGCAGTGGTGAGATTGAGGTGATGTGAAGATTGGGATGAGGACTGGCCCATTGCAATGGATTGAGTGAGTTTGGTCTAGAGTTGAGATGGAGTGTCCTCACTTGTAGGGCTTGGGGTTGTGGTTTTAGTGGCATGTCAGTCATGATTTCAATGTGTGGGTTTTTCTTTCTTTCTTTCTTTCTTTTCTTTTCTTTTCTTTTTCTTTTTTTTTTTTTTTTTGATATTTTTTCTTCTTTGGGCAATTGTTTGTCCCAGAAGATCAAGATGGTCCAACCATTGGAAGAGGGTGTAATGTCAATTGTTGGATTCAATTTTAGAACAATGTGAACCACCTCCACTCCAGTTCAACCTCAAACCAATATAACCTCAAGCATCTCAAGGCACCTCAAAGTGGACAAAGAGCAGAGAACTTGAACAATATGAACATCAGATAAATAAAAAGCTCAAATGGACATTTTTTTATTGGTTTCCATGATTTCCAACCTACCTCTCTCAAGATTATAATCACCATCTTACCAAGGAACCCAAAACTCAACATCAATCAAAATTGGTTATAATTGTTTTCAGAACTCACATTTTTTTTTTTAAAAAAAAAAAAAAAAACTTAAAGTTTGAATTTTTTTCTAAATTTCAATGGAGTTGTAAGTAAATTACAGATGCTAAAAGATCTAATCCCATGAATCAAAGTAAATACCTGTCTCTTTTTGAACGATGGATTTAGCTTGAAACACATGCCTGAAAATTAATCGTTTTTTTTTTTTTGAGGTCAGTCAGTCCCAATTTTTCTGTCTACCCACTGTATGTACCACCACAAACTCAGAGATCAAATCAAGGATATCAAGAATGGGAATTGAAACATTGGTAATCCCAAGCCAATTAGTATTGGGTAACTGCGGGCCGAATGTTGTTCAAAAATAAGGAAAGTTCATGAGCCCGTATGGCTCAAAAGTGGTTACCACCAGGAAACAGTCAATCGATTCTTCCATTCCTGATCAGCATGTATGTACCACATGCATTGAAAGCTTCTTAAAAAACCACTCAGGACTGATAGGATCAATCTTTCGATCGTATCAATCTCATGAGCTCAACCCTTCGAAGAATCTACGGGCCTCAGCAACCCTAGAAGAAGATTAGATCCGATTGTCAGAGGGTGTCGAGTTCCATGAAGAAGATCACCGAGGTCGCTGGGGAAGTAGAACCTCAGCAGGTAAGTATCTAGCGGAGTAAGCCCCCTCGACCTAGTCAACTTACCCAGGATCTTTTGAGCCGTTGACCTCAGGTTGACTTGAACCCAAACTACTGATACCGGACTTGCAGGTTTTTTGCCCATGTATTCCTAGTGTCTCTCTTCTCCTCTCGTTCCTCATTTTGCTCTCTCTCTGAGCTTCCCTTCCTACTTGCTCTCTTTACCTTTTGGTTACTTTTGAACTCAAAGTGAAATCTAAAGGGTCGTGCTGTTTCGATCGATTTAGATCCCAAGGATTAACAAGCATCCAACGTTACCACTAGGCTGTTTGGATCTCCAAGCTGGGCGATGCGCAATGTAAAACACCACTCGAGTTACAAGAAATAATGTTTTGTTGACTTGAGCGCCCAAAGTTGAAGTAGATGTACTGATGGTTGGGCTGGTGAGATTGATAAGTCATGATCGAATGTCAATCGTTTAGGGGTCGTGATGATATATGAAGTGTTGACGACGAGTCAAGTTGATCGTTGGGTTGGTTGGTCGATGATCCGGTAGGATGTTATAATCGTAGATAGGCCCAGCCTGGGGTATTATAATATGATCCGAGACTCGCTCGGCTCATCCACATGACCCTGTTCAGCGCGCGGGTTGAAAATATTTTAACCAGGCAGGTTTTGAAGTGATGGCAGCGCAGCATGAATCCTGGTCCTAAACTAGTCGTCAATCGGTCCGATGGGTCGAGTTTTCGATTTAATCGCCACCGTCCAGCAGGTTTGATCGGAGTCCTAAACCCCGGTTTAAACTGGCTGAGTGTACTCGACTTCAAGCTCGATTCTCAAATTCCAGGCTCGAGCTCCAGTTGACCAACCTCGAGCTTCAGTTGACCAACCTCGAGCTCCAGTTGACCAACCAACCTCGAGCTCCAGTTGACCAACCTCGATAAGATCCTCCCTCGAAGCCGACGAGCAAGCTGGAGACCAGATCAGACTCAGGCTTGATTAACTTCAGACCATCGTTGAGATCCCTGCTGCTGCTGTGCGCTGCTACTACTCAACCATCCATCCATCGATCAAGCTCAACCATCGGTCATCCATCCCCATCCTCATCCTCTTCGCTCACCTCGATCGAACTTGGATCGATTCGGGAGCATGAGCTCAACTACAACCACTCCAGACCATGCCCTCATCCTCTGGTTATCATCACTCGACCTAAAAAACTACTTGAATCAAAACCAATCCAACCTCGTTCAACCTCCAACTCATCGATCCCTCCATCAATTGGGTCAGATTAGCGATGGCGAGATCCTCTGGCAACTCCTATCCACCCTGTTCGTAACCCAACTTGATCAAGACCCGATCCAATCGATCTCTTGACCTATCTTCTCCTCTATACACCTCACTAGTGATTCGAATTTCTTTCGTGCTCCAAGACCTTCCTCGATCAGTGGTGCCTTATCTGAGGTCTGGGTCCTCAGATTTACCTCGTTCAAGAAGATGTATAAACTCATCGTCCGATACTTCGAGTAAGTCATCATCATCCCTCCCTCTAGCTCAACCAGCTCTTGATCACCATCCACACCAGGGAAGAACTCCGGAAATCCACCAAGAACTTTCCAAGTCCCAACCTACAAAAGATCGCAAAGGATGGTGACCTTCAGGAGAGCATCTCGTTATGCATGATCATCCTGACGTCAGTCCCCCTCCCCCTCCCTACCTCCCTCCCTCCCTTTCCCTTTTGACCCCCGTTCCTATCCCAATCACACCTCTGAGGAATCTCAGAATCACTCGTCTTCAGACCAACCAACCATCCATCCTCCCTCGAACCTGATCTCCTCCGATAGATTGGCTACGTTAGTCCAACCCGATGTTCATGTACCCAAGCTGCAATCCCTACCCACTTGGGCTCAAACAGCCTTGATGGTCGGCATCGAATCCGTCAGTAGCCAATTGATCACCATCGAAACCAATCGCAGTCCTCGTCGGGATCTCGCTCGGTCGGGCGAAGTGGAGGATATTCACTCGAGCAAAATCCCTAGTGGATCTCTATCACCAGACTCAAACCACCCGTCAGCCTCCCCACAAAAAAAAAAAAAACTCCAACCTATAAAGCTCTTTCTCGGGCTCATTCTGATTGGACTCTCATCTTTGCCGTTACTCTCTCTCTCTCTCTCTATTCTCTCTCTCTCTCTCTCTCTCTCTCTTCACCACAGGAGGCGCGAAGAAGATTCGGATCTATTGGAACGATTCCATGCACTCGAACTCGAACATAGCGATTTGAAATCCCAAGTTAGACTATTGAACCAAGCCCATCAGGATACCACTCACAAGTTGTTCATGACCGAACAAGACCTTAAAACTGCACAGGAAGAATTAACCAACCTCGAGCTCGAACGTAGCTCTCACGATCGCCGTCGTCAACGGGATTCGGATCATGAATCGGATGGTGACGATTTAGACTCACATCGCTCTCATCGAGACTCGCACAATCGTCAAGAGTATCTCCTTCGAGCCGAACTCGAGGCATCAAAAGCTGAGCTCACAAATCTGGGTATCAAACTCGATCTGGCCGAAGAGTCAAACGAAAAACACGTCCAACGAATAGAGGAGATGAAGAAGAAGTTGGACGAACTTGCTGATGTCGAGGAAATGAATCGTGGGTTGAGGGACCAACTCGATGAAGTCCGCCATGAAACCGAACGAGCCAGAAAGCTAGAGAACGTGATCGAGAAGTACAAGAAAAAACTGGACGAATCTGCCGATCTTCGCAGACAGATGAAGGTTCGTCTCTCAACTCCTGGATGAGAAATGCCCCCTCCCCCTCCCGACATACACACCCGTGGCAATATCCATATACCCCTTGTGTCTAATCCGCCCAGTACTCCCATTGTACCAACAGACCTTAGAAGAGCAGAACTCTGACTTGTTAGATCGGAATACTGCGCTAGAAGACGAGTATCGCAAGGTGGTAGCGTTCAAACCATTGATGGAACAGTACAAGTCACAGATTACCACTTTGGAATCAGAGCTCTCTTCCCGTAAACGAGAAAACGATCGGTTGCAGTATGAGCTAGAGGCCACCACCGCAAGGTTACACAAGGCAGAAGAGGAACGTGATCGAGAGGTTGAAGAGTTGGCCTTGTACGAAGAACGAGTCAAGGAACTTGAAGAGGAAAACCCGATCCGGCATACCCGACGAAGGAGGAAGAGTACGGATGGGGGGGATGAGGATACCTCAACGACTGCGTTCGATGCAAGTTTTGAGAGGCACCTCGACGAAGAAGCTGGAATCCTCGAGGGAATCGGTGGTGAGCTCAACGATGCGATCGAGGGTCGAACGATGACTAGCTTGAAACTCGAACTCCGGAAATTGCAACGAGAGTTGAAGATCTTGAAAAGTACTCAGAACGAAGAAGAGGGCGAAGAGGGACTGAACCAGAAATCGAGATACTTGGTCCTCGAGAATCTATTGGAGGATGCCAACCGAATGAAGCGCAAGTACGAGGATGATTATTTGAAGCAATATCGAGAAACGCTAGTCTTAAACAATAAGTTGGAGGAGATCAGAAGCGGTAAATCGAACATGGCTGAAGGAGCGGAGGTATCGATTGCGTTGAGGCAGAGGTTGAATGAAACTATCGAAGAACTAGAAAAACTCAAAGTTGAGCACACCGAGTTAACTCTCTCATTCGAACAAGTCAACCAAGAGCTCATCTTGGTCAAGTCGGACCTCAATCTAATCGGAAAAGACCAGTTGGAGATGTTGAGCTCGTTAAGGGATTCAGTCTCAACCGAGAAAGTTGTGCTGACGAACGAGATCGATCGATTGAAAAAAGAACAAGGGAACCTCCGAGATCAAATCGCGATGAAAACCGAGCAGGTCCAATCACTCCTGCTCGAGAAAATCAATCTCCAATCCGACTCGATCGACCAACGGGAGCGCATGCTCATTCGGGAGAAGGAGTTGGGCGGACAGCTCAAAAGTCCGAGTGCGGAAGAAGCGTCCGAGGAGACGAGAACGAAACTCGTGGTGACGGAACAGCTCTATAGAGAAAAAGAGGATGAGTGCAGAATGCTGAAGGCCAAATTAGACAAGGCCAAGTTGTTCATCATGAACCAAGATAAGCTTTACAAAGAATCCAACGATGGTCGAGGACCCAACATCGTTCCAATCGATGTTTCCTCTCTGGTAATGTATCTCTCTATGGTTCTAACTGGTTGACAGAGAGAAGCCATTGGACAGGCAAAATGGAATCTGACTACTATCCAAATATCGGCGGGGGGGGGGTTTGCTCTTTCCGCAACGCAGACTAGTAATATTGACGAAACACTACAGACCTATCAAGCTGAACTGAACTTTTACAAAGATCAAAATGAAAGATTGAGGGTAAGCTTACCTGTTCATTGCCAAGCATGCCAGTTGGATTGTGGAAAATTGAACGGGCTTTCTGTTTGGTCTATCATAGAGTCAACAAGCTGAAATGGAGGCGCGATACGAAAAAGAAATCCGACTGATGACCTCTGCATGGCATAACTTGGGGCAGCAAAAGTTAAGGGAGACGATTGCCCTGAATAGAAACGAGCATTTGAACGGAGCTGGGCATGCAAGACAAGCATCATCTGGGGTCGGATATCGGGTGGGCAGCCGAAAGAACCAGCAACATCATCAAACCAATGGGCCGATGTTTGGCGGTTCAGCTGAGTCCGGAGTCATCCACGGCCATTATACGTCCAACTTGGGATTCGGGGGTCAGTTAAGACCTCAGAGTTGGGTCAAACAACAGAGGGATCGGATGATCAGCCAGTATGCTCTTGTGAGTAAGGTTTTGATTCGGTCAACAACAGTTGAAAAGATCCTCCTAGTCGGATGCTCCATTCTTCCTTGCCTTTAATCTAAAACTATCAACCCAAGGCAGCTCTTTCCTATTTTTTTTTTTTTTGGTGACTAATTCCGATTCTCCTTTGATCATCGCGAATGATACTTTTGAAGTGATCTGTTATGAAACCCATCTCATCACTCTGTGATCTAAGATTACAAAGTCAATTAAGTATACATACACATCTCACCCAACCACAAAAACCCCAGAAGAAACTACTGATGAATCGTCAACCCAAAACATCTTTGATACGCTCTCATAGTCAGAAAATTTATGCCGTCTACCATCGTGTAGTACTCTCTAACATTTGCGCTTTGATGGCTTAAGAAGCTCTCCTGTTTCATTGTTATTATTTTGATTATTCCCATCAAGCGTTTTGATTAATCCATCGCGCAACCCCCCCCCCCTTGTTTTTTCTCTACATGACCTGTCGTTCCGTTTAAAATAGAGGTGAAGGGAGGCCAGAGCTCTTAACTCAAACTGACTGTCTTGGTTTTCTCCTCCTTCTTTCCTTTTCATCACATGGACGTGTAAAACCAATCATACAACGACCGCCTGGATGTGTCTAGCTTCACTCCTAGTGATCAAATCTTTAATTACTTGACGTCCCATCCACTTTTACTCCTGGTCCAACTGCTTGGAATAAGAAACACACCGAGCAGGGGATAGGCGTCGGATATGCTTTCTTTCGCTTCCTCGTCGTCTTACTTCATTTTTAGCTGTTTTAATTCAATTCATTGTTTCATCGTGTTGTAAGGTTTTTTTTTTTTTGGTTTTATTTGATGCATGAGAAGAGAGTAGCAGCATGATCCTCAGGTGATTCTCTGACCGAAAATCGGAATCTCACTTCTAATAACAAAGCAAAAAAAAATCTCCAGACCATCATCCACAACAACAAGAAAAAAAAACAATAGGGTTCTGTTAGTATATCTGGGTATCCATACATGTTTACATATATATATATATATAGATAGACGTTTTAGCATATCGCTCTAGATGTCGTTATAATTGCTACGAAATTAAAAACCTAAACCAAGCAAAAAAAAAAAAAAAAAAAGATGAGTCGATCGATCAAGAACACGCTCACACCCTCACTCGAATCGGGGAGAATCGAGTCGATCGAACGTCGGCTCGGCGACTTGCTCCTCTCCCTCCTTCGTCTCGATCTCGATCCACGACCGTACTTAGTTTTTTTTTTTTTTTTTTTTATCTTTTTTACAAAAAAAAAAAAAAAAAAAAAGTACGTCAAGTTTGTAAGTATGATGACTTGATGAACTTGAATTCTTAGAATGGTTTTTGTGAACCCTGGATTGGATCTCTCTCGATCTCTCCACTCGGCCAGGCCTCTCCTCTCCTCTCGATCCTTGCCTCCTCCTCCTCCGCCACACCCAGCTTATACCTGACCGCCGTGGGCTAAGAGGCGGACCGTCCGGGCCGGAGATCGAAGGCCCAGGTAGAGAGGGGGAGCAGAACGGACCAGGAGCCGACGATCGAGACCCGGAGGCTGGAGCGACGGCCAGACGTGGGGACCTTATCGGGGGGGGGGGGGGCTCGACTCGACCAGGGTCCCAGAGGACCGGCAGTGGGCGGCCGGCTTACAAAGACCTTCGAGGCCATCCGAGGACCGACACCCGCCATCATCATCCAATACCCTCTTACTCTCACTTGCTCTCTCAATATTCAATCCAACAGTATTAAAAAAAAAAAATAAATAAATAAATAAAAAAAAAAAAATCATCAGATCCACCCAAATCCGACACCAAAGCAAATTAATCGATCAAGTTTTTGTAGACATTAACGGCTGTTCCATATTCACCCATTTCATCCACACCCAAGGTGATCAATTGTGCTACCAATCTCTTGGCTCTCACCAAGATCAAACCACCTGGTGAATGGGGTGCTGATATTGCCCTTGGTAATAGTGCTCAATTTGGTTCACCCTTGGGTTACGGTGGCCCCCATTCTGCCTTCTTTTCCATCAAGGATTCCTTGACTTGAAAGATTCTTGGTAGGTTGATCAGTATCTACAAAGACATCGATGGGAAAGCTGTCTACGGTCTAACCCTTCAAACTTGTGAACAACATGTTTGAAGTGATAAAGCCCTCCAAATTGAGTACATGTATGACTCAAGCCCTTGACACCAGTCTCAACAAGTTGAGTTACAATGTTATCAATGAGTCCTACTTCAATAAATTGGCCAAAGATAACTCAAATCTTGCAATTTATATTGTACTCTCCAAGGTCAAGAATCAATTGATTAAACTCTAGCATGCAAACCATTTTCACATTTTCTCACACCTGATCAATCTCATTCATTGGATGAGATTGTAGCACTCCATAACTTATTTTTCGATCTGAATAAGCCCAAGTTCAATTGTTGGCTCTTTCCAGATTGTCATTTTAACCCCCCCAGACCATACTCAAATTGGCCAAAAGCCTCAACCTGAGAGTGGTGATTGATCACTCATTGCCTCCACCGGTCCATCCACCATACCCACCAATAAACCAAATTGAATCCCTACTACCCTATCCCATCAAAATTGATTCTTAGAACATCTGGTCTTCAATCCATACCACTCAGAAACCAAGTTGATGAGATACATTGATTCATTTCAGAAGAAGGATCTTTCCTTTGTTGATAGTATGTTCCCATTAGGTTCTTGTCTTGAACCATGAAGTTCAACTCAGCTAGCTCCATGAGCCCTCTCAGCTTGAAGAACTTTGGTTTGATGCATCCCTTTGCTCCTGTCACGCCTCGCACTTAGGAATTATTGTCTTCATCACTTCAACATGTCCTCTCCTCAGTACCATCTACCTCAGTCTAAAAGCGTGACACAAATAAAGCACAACATCAATGGTGCAATCTGCTACTTCCTCTGGCTTGCTTTGACCTTCCAATCTCTGCAACCAATTCAGTATATTCTTGCCAACTTTGCGGTTAACTCCTTACCAGTCATCCATCCATTATGAGATTCAATCTCCTTCCCTGGCCAATCAACAGCCTCAGAC
Source organism: Puccinia polysora (assembly GCA_025617555.3). Taxonomy (NCBI): domain Eukaryota; kingdom Fungi; phylum Basidiomycota; class Pucciniomycetes; order Pucciniales; family Pucciniaceae; genus Puccinia; species Puccinia polysora. Next base: position 2,222,905 of record CM062644.1, read on the forward strand.
TTCCATCTTTGGTCAGACACTATTTGTTAATTTGCATCTACGTCTAACTAAGCCATCATTACTGTACAGTTTGCAATTGGACTAGCCCTTACCCTGCATACACTATTACTTCTCATTTGCATTACCTTCAACGTCATTTGCTCCTGTCCCAATTCATCATACATTTGTACGCTCAGATTCTATTGTCTTGCACTTACGCCATGACCTTGGACATGATTGTACTACTTCTTTATTTCCTATCCCGTTCCTGTCATTCATTGCCTCACCTCCTTCAACTGTAGTTAGCTCATCACCAGGTTGTATCTAGTCACTTTGGATTACCTTATAAGGGCTACCCCCTTGCCTGATGATTGTCTCCTCAGTTAGTTAATTCCATACGTTCTTGCATTTTGCTACAACCTAGTTATCACATCGGACTCAGGTTGAGTTTCCTTCCTTGGAACACATTCCATTCCTCTTGCTGTTGATTGAGTGGCATAACTAAGTTTGCACTTTGCAACTGAGTCTTGCTATTCGCACTTGCCCTTGCACTCAGCATTCCTTTGCACTCACAATCATCTAAGAATTGCCCTATAGTACGTGGGGTGGTTGTGTGACAGTAAATTAACTAACTCAACTCATCTATTGTAGCTTGCCAACCTATAGTAGACTTCTTCTTTTTGATGTCACGTACTCGCTCAACCGTGAACGCTTCCCTTGCCCCTTAAAATGATGAGATCCATTGGGTTGGGAGAACCAGCGCTCCTTGGGCCCAAAAACCCTTAGATCCTGTTCCTCCTTCTAAATTGCCATCTGTTGAACCCCTTGATGATCCTTGGACTCCTCCACGGGATGTTCCAATGGACCCTCTTGCGGAATTTGCAGATTCCAACCATTCTTCCGATGAAACCTTGACTCGTGGTAGACCAGGGGTTTGCAATACTGCTCCCAAGCCCGATGCTTCAACCCTGCTTTTGACATTGCTCCAGGCCCTCACTCATGGTGCCCAGCAATCTAGTCCGAGTACTCCTAGCTTTTGCACTCCAGGCATGAAACAACCCAATCACTTTACGGGAGAACACCCTCATAAGCTTAGATCCTACCTACAGTCTTGTAAAATCATCTTTTCAAACAACTCCAACAATTTCCCTTCCAATAAGCATAAAGTTATGTATGCTTTGTCCTTCTTAGGAGGTAGAGCCTTGCAGTGGTTCAAACCATACCTCAAAATTTTGTCCAAAAACAGTCCCACGTGTATTCTCAACAACTGGGACAGGTTTGAGAAACAACTGTTCACCCTGTTTGGCAACCCCAATGAAGTTTTAAATGCCAAATACAAACTTAATAGTCTAGTTATGAAGGAAAATAGTAGAGCTTCCATTTATATTTCTCACTTTCAAACCTTGCAGTCTTGCATCTAGTGGAACAAGGCTGCTCTTCTATTCCATTTCTGACAACACCCCTTATCAAGTCTTACTTGACTCCGACGCTAATGTTTCTTTCATCAGTGAATCTTTTGCCACTTCCAAAAATCTTATGCGTTCCAAGATAGATGAATTTCCTATCTATTTAGTAAGTAGTGCAACTGAACCGTCTTATTGGGTCTCCCAAAAGGCAAAATGGACCTTTGCATTCTCCAATTTCCCCAGCTTCAAATGGGATTTATTTGTCTTGGCTATACCCGGAATGGATGATACCATTCTATGCCATGATTTCCTAGTTTACTGGAATCCGGATGTGAATTGGCAAGAAGGAGTAATTAACCTTTGAACCTCGCACCCCCAGAATGCTAATCTTTCTTTCAAACAGGAATTAAACAGCCTACCTGACACTGTCATTGAGTTGGATGACACTTTTCCGCCAGGAGATTTGCAATATCCTGACCTTCATTCCCTAATTCCCTCTTAAGATTTAGGAGTCATCGCTTACCTATCCAGCTTACCTCTTTCCTGTTCCTTCAAAGAGAAACAGAAACCAACCAAACGGTGTGTTTTGAGCTCCCTAATCCTCTTGCACCATGCAAGCACCTCAAACCCGGTGCTCAAAGATGACAAGATTGAAGATTTAGAAATCATTTGAGAGTCTTTACCTTCAGTTTATCATGACTTTGCTGACGTCTTTTCAGCTGCAAAAGCAGATAAACTGCCTCCATCCCGTCCTTAAAATCACAAGATCAAACTTACTGGCCCACCTCCGGAACCAGGACCAGTTTACTCTCTCTTGACGCAAGAATCAATTGAGCTTCAAGACTACATTGCGGAAAATGTAGCAAAAGGATTTCTTTGACCAAGCAATTTGAATACCGGTTCACCTGTCCTATTCGTTCCAAAAAAGGACAGCGGACTTTGCCTTTGTGTTGACTACAGGAAACTGAACCAGGTAACCCACAAGAATGCCTATCCAGTACTGCCTATGTCACATCTCCTCACCCTCTTCCATGGAGCTGCTTATTTCTCAAAGTTAGACCTTTGAGGTGCCTATAACCTAATTTGCATTAAGGTCATAAGTATTTGACCGCAATGAGAACCCGGTTTGGCAGTTATGAGTATACCGTCATGCCTTTTGGCCTCTGTAACGCTCCTTCCACTTTTCAACATTTTGTCAATGACATTTTTTCCGATCTTGTAGGTAAATACCTTGTGGTATATCTAGATGATATACTAGTCTACTCAAGGAACCTTGAAGATCACATTGCACATGTGCAAGAGGTGCTGCAGTGACTTTGCAAGAATGACCTGTTTGCAAAAGCCTCTAAGTGCGAATTCCATTCCTCTTCTCTTTGGTTTCTAGGTGTCGTAGTCTCACAGCAAGGACTGTCAATAGACCCAGACAAAAGCAAATGCATATTGGACTGGCCCCCACCTTCTTCCATTAAATCCCTTCAAGTTTTCCTTGGTTTCAGTAATTTTTATAGGAGGTTTATTGAGCGTTACGCCAAGAAAACCTTGAATCTTACTAACCTTCTTCAAAAAGACACTCCTTTTGTTTTTTACCAAACAAGCTGCTTTGGAGTTCAAAGCTCTGAAGAAAGCGTTCACCACTGCTCTGATACTTGCTCACTTCAACAAGCTAGCTTGCACTATTGTCGAAACAGACGCAAGCAACTATGCCATTGCAGGAGTAATCTTGCAGTTCTCTTCCTCCACTTCTCTCTTTCACCCCGTAGCTTTTGAGTCTTGCAAGTTGCTTTCTGCAGAGCTCAACTATGAGATTCATGACAAGGAACTTCTTGCAATCGTTTATTGCTTGAAGAAATGGTGTTCATACCTTTTGAGCCTTAGGGAATCCTTTGAAGTTTTAACTGATCATAATTCTTTAAAGTATTTCATGAGCTCAAAAGTCCTCACACATAGACAGGCACGATGGGCGGAATACCTCTCCAAGTTCCACTTTACAATCACGTACTGCCCTGGGAAACAAGGGGTAGTCCCTGATGCTTTATCACGTTGGGACAACGTTTACCCAGGTGGGGGAGCACCTTTGCCAAAAACAACCCTGAAAACGTTAGGACACTCTTCTCAACCCAATCTGCCCAACTCAGTTCAATCATCGCTCACTTACAAGATTTGGCTTCCAAACTCCAACAAGCTCAACGCAACAACCCAAAGTGCATCAAACTTTGCAAAAGTGCAAACTTATTAGATAGTAGTTACAGTATTGATGATAATGACTTTTTAGTCTATGATAATTGTATAGTAGTACCAGATAATTCTTGCATTAATTTAGATATCTTCAAGTAACGGCACAATTCTCCGCTTGCTGGTCATCATGGGCAAGATAAAACCTACCAATTGATCACACAAGACTTCTACTGGCCTGGTATGACCAAAGAAGTAAAAGACTATGTTAGCGCGTGCTATGATTGCAATCATAACAAGTCCTCAAAACACCAGAAGTATGGGCTGCTCCAGCCACTTCCAATTCTGCCTTGTCCTTGGAACTCACTTTCTATGGATTTCATCTCTCAATTACCTTCTTCTAGTGGATATGATGCTATTCTAGTAATAGTAGATTGCTTCTCAAAGATGGCTTTATTTCTGCGCAGTAATGTGACGGCCTCTTCAGAAGACTTAGCTAACTTTTTCATAGAATATATATTTTTGAAACATGGTCTCCCTGATAATATAGTTAGTGATTGTGGATCTTTGTTTGTCTCAAGCTTCTGGACCTTGCTATGCCAACATTTGAAGATCACTCGCAATTTATCAACAACGTACCACCCGGAAACAGATGGGCAAACCAAGCAAGTTAATCAGATTCTCAAACAATATCTTTGAATGAATGTTGCCTATCAACAAGAAGACTGGTTGCAATGGCTCCCATTAGCCAAATTTGCCTACAACAACTCCACTAATTCCTCCACCAAACAGTTTCCCTTCCAAACTCTTTATGGTAGAAACCCAACTTTCTCTTCCCTTCATGTAGCACCTTCTCAACCTGCTACCAATTACCTTGAACAAATTCAATCCCTTCAATCGCAACTTTGAACCAACCTCAAAGAAGCAAACCAGCACTATAAGGAGCAAGCAGACCAATCTCGCACTATGGCTCCAACCTTTGCAGTAGGAGATCAAGTGTGGCTCGATGCTTGCAACATTTGCAGAACTCGCCCAACTTGCAAACTCTCCAAAAGAAAGCTTGTCCCCTTTAAAGTAGAATCAGTCATATCCCCTAATGCCTTTAAACTTACCTTACCTGCAAAATGGAAAGGTATCCACCCGGTCTTTCATGTGTCTCTCCTAGAGCCAGCTCAAGTCCTATACCCAGGCAAGACTCATCCCCCTCCCAAACCGGTCACTGTCCTCAATCATCAAGAGTGGGAAGTAAGCCGTATTCTGGATTCCAGGTTACGCAAAGGAAAACTTCAATATCTTGTTGAATGTTCTGGCTTCCAGTCCGACAAAGATCTCACCTTGTGGTAACCAGCCCATCAACTTTGCAACTCTCCTGATCTGATTAGAGATTTCCATGCAAGATACCCTTGCAAACCTTGAAAATCATGATTCCATCTTATCCAATCCCATTTCATTCCACATTCCATCCCATCCAATCCCATTCCATTCCACATTCCATCTCATCCAACCCCATTCCATTCCACATCATCATTCAATTAGCCAATTCCTTCACCTCACCATGTTATTCCTTTCTCTCATCCCCCTCTCATTTCTAGCAAGTAAAATTCCATTCCTTATTTCAAAAAAAAAAAAAGAAAATTTATTTATAATTAAAAAAAAAAGAGAAAATATATATTATAATAACAAGTTAAAAATTTTCCTTCACTTCTTTTTCCCCATCCTCCCAATTTGCAGTCAACTCCACAACCATGGACCAAAAGGTATCCAGGTCTTCATCATTGATCAGCGCGGACATCCTTTGGAGAACCAGCACCTCTGTTACAATGTGCCTCTTGAATATTTCCTTGCACCTTGCAATTCAAGCTTGCTTTGGCCAAGCATTCCATCCACCTTCCTCCAAGAGATCTTTGTAGGCTCTCTTCCTTTGGCCTCCCGACAAACCTTCTCCAATGTCGCCCGTCAGCCGCCTTGCATCAGTTTTGACCGGTCCTACAACTCGCAATGGATCCGCTTCGCCTTGGCCCTCCATCCCTTCCGTTCCATCTACTCCATCCCTTCCATCTCTATTTCCTTCTCCCAATTCTTCCGTTACAACCTTTTCTTCTTGCTCCGTTCCTTCTCTTCCTCCATTTCCGTCTTCTCCATCTCCCGATCCTCTTTCTGCTTTTTTCCTTTCCTCCTCCCTTGCTTCCTTGGTTATGACCCCAACCGGTTCCGCACCGGGCACTTTGTCTCAAACCTCAGCATTCATCTGGGCCCCCGGAAGTTCAGTCGGCGGACCCCAGTAAGGTGGTGGTGGCGGTGGTGTGTTCGTAGTGTATCTTTGGAAGCGGGGCAACACTAGCAAGACAAGTAAAATTTAGTTACTACTTTTATTATCACTAGTCAGTCCCAATTAGTACTCACCAGGAACTCGAGTCCCCAAGTATTCAATCTCCAGCAATGGTGGTATCTCGTAGTTAACCCTTGGAGCGGACCTACGACTGCGCATCTCCCTCAATGACTCCTTGGGACCATCAACAGTTGACTCAATATTTATAGGGAAATTGCAGGCTACTTTTCAAAGGCAACATTGCTTGCACTTTCCTTGAAGGCCTCGGATGGCAGTACTGGGGATACATTGCTTGTTTCAATGGATACAGTTTTTGCAATGGCGGGACAACAATGAAAAAATTTTATATAATTTAGAAATCTAACAAGTAATGAATTAAATAATGCGTAAAGGGTATACTGTATTTATTAACAACTTGAAATTGATGGGAAAATTTATCTGAACGCTTGCAGGAGCTTGCATCTTTATACCCAGGCAACTGTCACGCCTTGCACTTAGGAATTATTGTCTTCATCCCTTCAACATGTCCTCTCCTCAGTACCATCTACCTCAGTCTAAAAGCGTGACACAAATAAAGCACAACATCAATGGTGCAATCCGCTACTTCCTCTGGCTTGCTTTGACCTTCCAATCTTGGTGACCAACTCAGTATATACTTGCAAACTTTGCGGTTAACTCCTTACCGGTTGGCCATCCATTATGAGATCCAATCTCCTTCCCTGGCCAATCAACAGCCTCGGAATTCCATCTTTGGTCACGCACTGTTTGTTATTTCGCATCTACGTCTAACTAAGCCATCATTACTGTACAGTTTGCAATTGGACTAGCCCTTACCCTGCATAAACTATTACTTCTCATTTGCATTACCTTCAACGTCATTTGCTCCTGTCCCAATTCATCATACATTTGTATGCTCAGATTCTATTGTCTTGCACTTAGGCCATGACCTTGGACATGATTGTACTACTGCTTTATTTCCTATCACGTTCCTGTCATTCATTTCCTCACCGCTTCAACTGTAGTTAGCTCATCACCAGGTTGTATCTAGTCACTTTGGATTACCTTATAAGGGCTACCCCCTTGCCTGATGATTGTCTCCTCAGTTAGTTAATTTCATACTTTCTTGCATTTTGCTACAACCTAGTTATCACATTGGACTCAGGTTGAGTTTCCTTCCTGGGAACACATTCCATTCCTGTTTCCGTTTGTTGAGTGGCATAACTAAGTTTTCACTTTGCAACTGAGTCTTGCTATTTGCACTTGCCCTTGCACTCAGCATTCCTTCGCGCTCATGATCATCTAAGAATTGCCCTATAGTACGTGGGGTGGTTGTGTGAAAGCTCCCCAGGATCAAGCAGCTGGTTACATGGAGTTGATCAAGGTAAACCAAATAGGTTCTCATTCTCATTAGTTTTGGTCTACCTCTCATCCCTTAAGGTTGTCTTTTTTTTTTCTGTTACCCAATCCGTAGGAATTGGAGGAAGATTTAAGTAAGATCACTGGCTTTCCAGCCATCAGTCTTTAACTCAACTCTGGTACCCAAGGAGAATATACCAGCCTGCCTGTCATCAGGGCTTATCATCACTCTTGTGATGATCATCAATGTGAAGTCTGTTTGGTGCCCATTGGTGCTGTACGTGTGCCTCCCTGCTCTCCCTCCTCAACAAAAAAAAAAAGATCTGAAGAATCTTTTTCACTTAATTGGAGGATGATCCTTTTTCTAGAGAGCAGATTTGATCTGAACCCATACCCATTATATTATCAATTACGTTTAACCCAATGGCATGGAAAATTCATAGCATGGAACCAACCCAGCATTGGACATGATGGCTGGAATGAAGGTGATCCCCATCAAGATACTCAAGAATGGTGAATTAGGTTTGAAATTGATGACTCAATCAAATGAAAATCAATTGATTGGTCAAATTGAAATCAATTGAGAAATTGATTGCTTGCTGTTGTTCCCCTCCTCCTACTCTTTATTCAATGAAACTCATGATTAAACCATTATTTTGATTTTTTTTCTATGCTTGTTGATCATCTATCTTGATTATAACTGACTTATGAATTTTTTGTTTTTTGTTTTTTGTTTTGTTTTTATTGTGTTTTTTATTGTGTTTTTTTGTTTTTTTGTGTTTTTTTTGTTTTGTTTTGTTTTGTTTTTTTTTTTTTTTTTTTTTTTTTTTTTTTTTTTTTTTTTTTTTTGGATTCCAAGAAATGAAACACATTGTTCCACCCCTTGCTTCTTCTACAACCACAGTTTTTTTCTTTACTTCCAATTATTCTCCCAATAAACTCAAAATTTTACACAATGACTTGAATCCTTTCTTGATCCTCACCCCAATTGAAGTATTTGAATGGGAGGGCACCATATTGGAGGGAATGATTTGATGAGCATACAGATCAATGGAAAGAATAGGGCTTTTTGGAAAAAGACAGCTCAAAACTAAGATTCCAAAATATCTTTTGAAGTAGCATAGGGGGGGATCAATAAAAAGTTTGTGTGATTTTTGTAAAAACTACAACCTTTGAATTTGTATCCTGCCATCCTTGCCAAAAAAAAAACTAACAGTCAAAAACCCTTGCCTGAGTGGAAAAATATACACTAGAAAAAAAATGTAAATGAAGATAAAAAAGATTTTTTTATTGGTGGAGTTAAAAATAGTCTCAACCTTTGTTGTAATCAATTTTTTGTTTTCATTTTAAAACGTTTATCCAAGTGAAGATATTTACAAGCCAAGAAATCAATTAATTTGCTGGATTTCTTCCACTGTTCTGTTGCAATTAGACTAAATAGAAAAGGTTCAAGGCCACAAGTTGGTAGGAACAACACTACATGCAGCACAGTAACTAGAGGATTTGAGGAGAGTAGGAGCAGGTGATGATCAGCAGGATGGAAAAGTACTGAAATAGGTTTGAAAGACAGCTTACCCAGCTCAGAACTCCAGATGTAGATGGAATGGTCTTGGAACCGTACAAGGAGAAGAGCATCCTGGTTCTGAGCCAGTGCTGGTAGATAAGAGTCACAAGTGGGCGTGCCCCCATAGAAATGGGGGCGCCCTGGGGAGCGCGAGTACAGGAGAAAGCGCACGCACACACACACAGTAGAGGAAGGGAAAAAAAGAGGAGAAAAAATGAAAAGAAAAGAAGATTGAAGGCACATTGGCAATAAGACCTCATTCACAATTCAACATGTTCTACTGCTACCAAGTCATTCAACTTGTGTTTCATTGTTGGATCCAAAGCAAGTGTCATAGTTAGAAGGAGTTTTGAGCTAGTTTGCCAGGATGATGTGATCAGCTCTCTTGAGCTGAATTGAGCCTTTGGAAGCTGATAAGAAAGGATTTTTTGTTGTAGAGTTTATTGGATTTTTTTTTTGGTGTATTTGATTTTTGTGTAGACTTGCAGGGGGGGGGGGATTACTGAGGGGCCATCGGAAAAGATTGAGAGGGATGAAGGGATGAAGAGATGAGAGCAATAAAGAAAAGAGAGTTAGGAAATGATGAGAGAAATAAAGTGATGAGAGCAATAAAGTGATGAGAGTGATGAATTTATGAGAGTTTTAAAGTGACAAGAGTGATGAAGTTACAAGAGCAATAAAGTGATGAGAGTGATGAATTGACAAGGGGATGAGAGATTGAGCAATGAGGATAGCAATGAAGTGATGAGAGTGATGAAGTGATGCAAGCAATAAAGTTATGCCAGTGATGAAGTTACAAGGGGATGAGAGATGAAGGGATGAAGATAGCAATGAACAGATGAGAGTGATCAAGTGATGAGAGTAATGAATCAAATATTTCTGATGATTCTGGAGGTAGAATTTTTCCAATGAGGTTGGAGGTAGAAGGAGGTGAGGTTGAAACCAGGGGTGTATGATGTGGAATGATGTGTGATTGAGGTGGTGAAAGCCTTTGAATACTTTATCTGAAAAAAACAATTTATTTGCAGGTAACTCTGACATGTCTGATTTGAAATAAGTGGTTTTTGTTATTTTTAATGGCGGGTTTGAAATCACAGATTTGGGTTGAAAACCACCATTAAAAATTGTGGGTTTGGTTACCTCTGATGCACCCTATAATCTAATCCAACTTGGAATAGCCTTTAAATTACTAAAAATATCTATTAATAATAAATCTAGGACTGATTAGAGACCTATTTAAGTCTCAAAGAAAACCAGAAATTAATCAAAACATTATTGCGCAGAATTTTTATAATTCAGAAGGGCAGGCAATTCAAAATTTTTTTACCTTAACTCTATTTATTCCAGAGTAGTAGTAAAATAAATACCCCTTCTAGTGACTGTCAGAAAGCTGTTTTCTACAATTATCCCTTATAACTTTGAGTCTCTACTGCTGAGACTTTTCTTTTCCAAGCTTAGATTAAAATAAATAAATAAAAATAATGATGGTAATTAATTCTTGGGCCAGTTTCATGTTATCCCAATTGGAATAACTTGCAGTAGATGTTTTTGCAACCACAACTACAGAGTTACCCCAACTGGGATAAATTGCAGTAGTTCTTTTTGAAACCAAAGCCACAGAGTTATCCAAATTGGGATAAATTGTGGTAGTTTTTAACACAGAGTTATTCAAATTGGAATAACTTGTGGTAGTTTTTACCACCACTATAAAAACAGCCATCTAAAGCCCCTGCTTGCTCTCAGAACATAAAAGAAATAAACCAACCAAACAAAAAATCAACCAAGCCAACAAGCAATTGTGCAAATACAATCAAAAAAACAATGTCAGCTCCTCTGCACCCCTTCAAAAGGAAGGAAGATAGAAATAAGTCAAAACATCAAGAAAAGAATTTAAAAACCTAAAAAGATAGAAGATAGAAAAAAAGACTGCCTACTGTCCCTTAGAACACAGGTCTGTTCAAAAGCAGGCCCTGAATGCAATCCAAGACCCGGACAAATCCAAGGTAAACAGACTAAAAAGCCAGGAAAATCAACTTCCAACAGCACATCAGGCTCCTAGCAAGTAGACCCTGATCTAAGCTCAAGAGCCACCCCAGGCCTGGTTATAACCTTCTTTATTTAATCATCTCTTTTATATTGGAAGCATGTGCCTTGAAATGAAGAATGCTCTCAATGTACTCTAACCATAAATTTTAACATTGATCCCTCTTTTTCTATAATTTTCATCTCCCATGCCTGTAGAATAGAATAAACCAAGCTTAAATTTTTCTGGTTTTTAAACAGAGAAATAAAATACACAAACTGAGGACTAAAATCTTTAATTTCATCATTTACACCACCAAATGCTGAGCCCTTTTTGTTCCACTTGTCAACTGATGAGCCTATGTCTATTCATGTCTATAGATCACCATCACAACATTTAACCAGGGGGGGGAACCTTTTCTGATACCAAACCTGATGACATGAGGAAAATTTTCTCTAATAAGTCTTCCCAGCTCAGTTAAATCATCACCAAGCCCTGGGAAAAAGGCTCCAAACTTTTACAGGCCAAATTGGATGATCCCAAGTGTAGCAAAATTTCAAAGAATGCTAATAAAAATTTGAAAAGCTATGATATTGATTAAAAAGGTTATTCAGTTTTCAAAGATTTTATATTAGTAACCAATAAAACTTGCATTAAGTTAGATATCTTCAATTCTTGGCATGAATATATTCTTGCTGGTCATCATAGGCAGGATAAAACCTACTAGTTGATTTGTAAAAACTTCTACTGTCCTTGTATGACCAAGGGATTGAAATACTATGTTAGTGCATGCTATGATTTCAATTGTAACAAGTCCTTGAATCACCCAAAGTATGGGCTGCTCCAGCCTCTTTCAATCCTGCCTATCACTTGGCATTTTCTTTCTATGAATTTCATTTCAAAATTAACTATTTCTAGTGGTTATGATGCTATTCTAGTAGTAGCAGATTGCTTCTCAAAGATGGCTTCATTTTTTGCAGTAAAAATAAAACCTCTTCAGCAGAGCTAGCTTAACTTTTCATAGAAAAATTCTTTTTAAAGCATGGTCTCCCTGATAATAAAGTTAGTGATTGTGGAACCTTATTTTTATGTAGCTTTTGGACCTCTGTGTGCCAACATTTGAAGGTTAATTTCAACTTATCAATGGCCTACCACCCATAAATGGATGGTCAGACTGAGAAATTCCACCAGATCCTCAGAAAATATCTTTGAATTTATGTCTCCTATCAACAGGATGACTGGTCAAAATGGCTCCCACTAGTAATATTTGCATAAAAAACCTCTAATCATTCCTCCACCAAAAATTTGCCCTTCCAAACTCTTTATAGAAGAAACACAACTTATGACCCTATTGGCATAGCAACTTCTCAACAAGCTACCAATTACCTCACAATCATTCAATTCCATTAATTGCAACTTTGAACCAAAATTGAAGCAGCAAATCAATGATACAAGAAGTAAGCAGATTGAATTTTCACTTTGGAACCAACCTCTACAGTTGGAGATCAAGTATGGCTTGATGCTTTTAAAACTTGAATTACTTTCAAAACTAAAAAACTCTCTGAAAATAAACTTTTTCCTTTTAAAATTGAATACATTGTATCCCCTAATGTTTTTAAACATTCTTTACCTGAGAAATGAAAAGTTATCCACCCAGTCTTTCAGGTGTCTCTCCTAGAGCCAGCTTGAGTTCCATACCCAGAGAAGGCTCATCCACCTCCAGAACCTGTAAATTTGAATGACCACTTAGAGTGGGATATAAGCTGTATCTTTTATTCCATGTTACACAATAGGAGACTTTTATAACTCATTGGAACTGGTCCAGTCTGAAGAAGATCACACCTTGTGGGCATGGGCCCATCTCCTTTTCAAATGCCCTGATTTTGTCCAAGACTTCCATGCAAAGAAATCTTTAAAACCTTTCCAATGTTAAATTCCACCCAATCCCTTCCAATCCTATCACATTTTTCATCCAGTTCAATCCCCCTCCTTCAACTCCAATCACACCATAAAATTCTTGCTTTTTCTATTTTTTTTGGTTTCATTTTTTTCTTCTTAATTTTAATATCAACAAAAGTAATATAAGATTATGATAATCTTATCAAAAGAATAATAATAATAATAATAATAATAATAATAAGGTTGATGATAAATTAACAACTCCAGTTGTGTGGGAGTCATGTAGGTCCCTACACAGCTCAAATGAGCCATGGGGGCCCATAGATGACTACAAAGGACTTTCCCAAACACTTGAAACCCCCAGGGAGTTGTATAGGAGCTGTTTACCTCCCCAGCACAGAAATTTGGAGCCGTGTACCCCCGTACATGGCTCAAAACCGCCGTTTTTGGGGATGCGCAACCCCCACCAAAGTTGTGCCTGAATTTTGGGCACGCCCTGGACCACAATTGGGTTCCCTCAACCCAAATTTGGGATCAATACATACTTTGCGGTACTGTTGTTCCACACCTAGTGATTCCAAAGTGACTTCAAAGTGAAACCAAAGTGAAAGTAAAGTGAAAATTTAAATCATATAAAAGCTTTCTTTCTCAACTCAAAAGTGAGCAAACTATGTTTTTTCAATTGAAAGTTTGATTGAATACTGAAGTAAACCATTGAATTTTTCTGCATGGGAACAGTGGCAAGCCCTCCTTCTTCTGAAATGGCTGCGTGGAAGGTCTAAATTGATAGTGCCATCAACAAAGCTATGGAAAAAGAAAAAAAGGATTTGGATAATGAAACATAGGAAGCCCCAATTGCATCCTCATGAAGGGTGACAATTGAGGAAACAAATGTTTAACAGTGGGATGCAAACTCTGTTTTTGATTAAAATTTTATGTTACAGATGTCTTTGCTGGATTAAATTTTATTCAAACTAACTCATGGGGTTCCTGAAACTATGAAACTAAAAAACCTAACCATTGAATTGGTGCCATATCCACTTGAACCACCTACTGTGAGAGCTTTTCCTACTAGGGAAGAGGCCCAAACATTTTGTCAAATATGGGCTATGAAGCATGGTTATTCTCTGAAAGTTTTTAACTTGAAGAAAGATAAATATGTGATTTCCATGGTTCCTATTTGGGACAACTTCTTACCAAACGGTCTAGAAAAACTCACACAAGGAAGGTTGGGTGCAAGTTGTGAATCCATGCAGTTTGCACAAAGGCAGACCCCTTGTGGCAACTCTCCTACAAATAAATCCAACATAACCATCAACCATCTGACCATCCCTCTGTGCATCCTCAACTGAGGAGAATCTTGGGGGTGGCCTTAGAAAATCTAATAGGAGGCATGAATGATGGGCTCAATGCATTTCAGATTAAGCGGAAATTGAGCAAGATTGATGGAGGGGATTATTTTGATGACCAAAAAAACTATAACACTAAGTGGAATTTAACACTTGCAGAACTAAAGGGGAAAGGTAATATGGAGGTACTCTATGAACAGCTTGAAGAAACAAGTTGGATTCACCAGTCAGAGTTCAGTGGAGAGGGTCACTTGGAGGCCCTGTACTTAGCACATCCTGAGGCAGTAAAGCTTTCAAAACAATTCCATCATATTGCTATGTTGGATTGTACTTATAAGACAAATAAGTACAAAATACCGCTATTGCATGTTGTAGGAATGACAGCCAATTGGAAAACTTTAAAAAAAGCTCTTGTTTTTATAACAAAAGAAACATTTGAGTTCTAAAGTTTGTCTGTAAATGCATTAATGGAGTTGGCTTATGATCCTGAGAGACTTCCAAAAGTCTTTGTGAAGTAAAGTGAAAAAGCTCTGATTTGTGCTGTTGAATCTAGTTTCCTTGAGTAATCAAGACAATGTTGCACTTGGCACTTGTATAAAAACATACAAGCATACTGTAAAGTGCGCTTTTTTGATGAAGTTGAAGGATGGAAAAGCTTTATGACTCTGTGGGCAAAGTATGGGGTCTCAAAGACCAAGGAGGAGGCAGAGGTCAATGATGCAGAACTCAGAGTAGGCCCAAATCACTGCTTCTTATCCTTCCTAGTTTTGGGTTCTGACCTTTTCACTTGTATAGTGTTTCTTGAACAAATATGGGGATGTACTCAAGTATATGGAAAATAACATTTTACCTATCAAAGAGACGTTTGTAACAGCCTGGAATTGTATAAACCCAGATTTTGGAAACAAAACAACATCTTGGGTTGAAGGGGCCCATGCAACTCTCAAAAAATTCCTTTCAAACTCTTTGGGAAACATGTTGGATGTTTGGGAAGCCCTTGAAGGAACAGTTTTGAATCAAATTAAATTGGTTCATGCCTCACTTTATAACTCTCAAATTAAGTTAGGGACAGTTCTTCCACCTGAACTTTTACCATTGGGTTAAAAATTGTCTTGAGAGGCAATTCAGCTTATTAGTGAACAATTTGAGAAGTTCAAACTTGATCATGATGGTGAAGTGTGCACCAAATCATATTCCAAGACTATGGGTTTGCCCTTTTCCCATCAAATAGTCAACCATCTAGCATTAAGAGGATCTGTGGTACCTAAAGAAGTTCATCCTCAGTGGAGGTTGGAATATGACCCTTGAAGCTCTAGTTATGTAAGTTGCCTTAAATTGGATTATTCAAGTTGGATTGTTCAAATCACTATGTGATTAATGATTCCTAATTCACTAATGGTTGATCCTTTTGAATTTTTCAAGTGCAATGTTGACAAAACGCCAAGCATTACTCAGTTATGTGAAAAAGTGAATGCAATGATCTTGAAATATCCAGATCATGAGAAAAGCGGCCTATTGAAGTATATCATTTGGAAGATTACAAAATATTTATCAAAGCCAAGACTTGAATCTAAATTCTTTCAATCAAGTAGGGGCTGGCCATAATTGATAGATACACGGAAAGAACCCTCTTGGTGTGAGCATGTTGAAAAACAACTCAAGGGGGAAAAAAGGACTAGAAGGGCTCAAAATAAGAAAAGACAAAAGATTGTAAGTCCTTTCTTTTGGGACTTTTTCATTTTTTTGTTTAATGAAATTAGTTACTAACTAATGATGCATTGTTAGTCAAAGGCAGAAGAATCTGAATGTGAATTTCATAGTTCAGAGGAAGAGACTGAAATTGAATTGGGATAACTTAATTTGGAATCAGAATCCTCTGCAGAGGAAGACAATGTGCAGCAACGCTCAAAAAGAAGCTCATCTTTGGTGAGTATTCATTTGAATTATGTGATTGAAAAATGAATACTAAGTTAGTTTTGATGATAGGAACCAAAGGTGAAATACCTCAATAAAATAACAAAGAAATTCCACAAGCTCTTGGGTGAGGTTTGTGATCCAATTGGAGATGGGAATTGCAGATTTAGAGTCATTGCTAAATCTCTGGGTTATGAAGAACATGGTTTGTTTAAAGTGAGAAAAGAAATGATACAAACATTGGAGAAACATAAAGCATGATACATTAAGATGCTTGGTGGTGCAAAGGAAGTTGAAAAGATTAAACAAAGAATTGGTTTTGAAGAAATCAATCAAAAGATTCCCTCCTCAAAATGGCTGGCTAAATTAGATATGGGTCAAATCATAGCAGACACATATTCCAGACCTATAGGTTTCATTTCATTGGAGGCATGTGATACTTATACTCAAATGAAAAATGGTGTTACTGATCAATCAGATACAATGTTCATTTCCTTTGGAAACAATGAACACTGGGTTCTATTATTACTTGAGGGAGAAATGATTCCTGTTATAATTATGGCCAGCAATTATCTTAGGCAAATGAGCAGTATTTAAAGCAAAAGAAATTCTGGACAACTTGTGTCAATAATTGCTTGATGGGCTCTCACACATGGGGCAACACATTGGATGATATTGTTGATGAATTCAATTGGATGATGAATGGATGAATGGAAAACAGCAGGGAGAAGAGCTCCATAAGTACAAAAGATTGGCCTCTTGTGAGCCCATGATACAACAAGCCAAAAGGCAAATTTTTCGCCCCAAAAGAGCTCTACAGGCTCTACAGGCCTTGTTACTTGGTTTTGGCTACATCAGCCCACATGGCATCAGTCCCTGAACCTTTTCAACCAGCTCATTCTGGTCCATTCTGGTGTTTCCACCCTTACGGGGCTCAACCAGCCCCTGTGCTGTTCAATCCCTGGGCCAGTTGTCTGTTACAACCGGTCCTATTGCCTCACACACTGGCTGGTTGCCTCATGCAACCAGCCCCTGGCCATACAAATGGCCAGGTGGGACCCAGGACACACCTGGGTCTGGTCTCAGACTAACATGGGGTGGGTGTGACCAGCGGACATGCTGTCCCCCCCTCTTTCTCTCAGATCCCTGGAGGGGAAGTCAATTCCCGCTACCAGGGGCCCTGGGGGTTGATACCCCCAGGGCGTCGTCAATGGAAGTGGGCTGGGGGGTGGTCAAATCCCCTCAGCCCCGTTTCTCCTCACCCTTGGTAAAGGGGGGGGGGGGGAGAGCGCCCCTGGTCTATGCTTTGCTTCAATGGTGGAGGGGTGATCAGATCCCCCCCACCACCGGTTTCTCTCCTTGCAGCCAGCCTTGTCATCCTTTGGGAAAGGGGGTGATGAAATCCCCCCTGCCCTGACCAACCGCCTTGTTGCAGTCGGTCTCTGGCTGGTTCAAACCAGCCAGCCACCCCCTCCCCCTTGCAATGGCAAGCAAGGGGAGGGGGAGGGAGCCAAGGCCGCTGGCCCTTGCTCCTGCGGCGGTGGCCGTTGTTTGAAACCTGCCGGGCCTGCATGGGATCCCTCAGCCCCCCCAACAGCCCCGCTCCAGCCATTGGGCCCCGCGTGGGCCAAACCAAGGGATAAAAGCGGCCCCGAGGGGGCCTTGGCACGGGCAGCAGCCCCAAGAGGGCCACAACACAGGCGGTGGCCCCAATGGGCCGCCCCAAGCCTGAAACCTGAGAAATACACACTTTGGCTGGCCAGCCCATCTGGCCAAGTATGTCCAAAATAAACCTTGGGCCCAATTATGCCAATACAAGCCCATCTGGCTGTATTTGCCCATATCCCCACCGGGCCCATTAGGAACCGTGGACCAATGAGCCTGTTTCACGCGTTTTGAGGCCAGTTTCACCAAATCAGTGACATCCACACAGGCCCGTATGGTCCGTGTGAGTGTCCAATGGGCCGGAGAGGCCCATAAGTGCATCTTATTTGGATTACACTCATACGTAGCACATGCCTAAGTGCATACGTACTTTAACAATTCCAATCCCACCCATTGTAGCAAAACCGTGTTCCTTGATTTCTAAAAAAGCCTCTGGTTGGGTTGATCATCTCAAAGATCAACTGAAAATGTATTCTAGATTATAAAGATTATAGACTTTGACTTCATTTCATGATTGGGCTTCATATAAATTTTAATTCTAATGCAGCTAACAATTTCTATTAATATAAAGGTTTATCACATTTTGAACATCATTATGTTGAGTGTTTTGAGTTAAAATTATTATATTGAGTGTTTTGAAGGAGATTTCAATGGAAAGTCAGTTCAACATGTGTTGGGCTGATTCCATCATAAGGAGTATTTTCCTCCTTATGATGCAATCAGCTTAACACAAGTTGAACTGGTTTTTTTTTTGGTTTTTTTAATTTAGGGCTTGTCAAGTTAATTGTCTTTTTTTTTGGTGTTTTTAATTTAGGGCTATTCCAGTGTCTTCTCTTTTTTTTGGTGTTTTTAATTTAGGGCTAGTCCAGTTACTTGTGATTTTTTTTTGGTGTTTCTAGTTTAGCGCTAGTCCAGTTACTTGTGTTTTTTTGGGTCTTTTTACTTTAGGGCTTGTCCATTGGATAGTCCCAGTTTTTTTTGTTTTTTATTTTTTTATTTATATTTTTGTTTGAATGAGAGTTTAATGGTAAGTCAGTTCAACTTGTGTTGGGCTGATTCCATCATAAGGATTATTTTACTCCTTATGATGGTATCAGCTTAACACAAGTTGAATTTTTTTTTATGTGTTTTTAGTTTAGGGCTAGTCCAGTTACTTGTATTTTTTTTGGTGTTTTTAATTTAGGGCTAGTCCAGTTACCTGTCTTTTTTTTTTGGTGTTTTGAATTTAGGGCTAGTCCAGTTACTTGTGATTTTTTTATGTGTTTTTAGTTTAGGGCTAACCCAGTTACTTGGGTTTTTTTGGTTCTTTTTACTTTAGGGCTAGTTCATTGGATAGTCCCAGTTTTTTTTTGTTTTTTTTTTATTTATTTATTTATTTTTTTTTTAACCAAAAAATCAACATTTTTTGATTTCTTTGATTTTTTGGTTCATTCCTATTTTTTGGAAGGTTTATTTGATTCATGGGTTATGTTAGTGCCCTTTCATTGCATTTTTTTTTTGGCTCACTGCGGTCCGGTGGCGTGTTGGATGCCACACAACTACATTTGAGATGTGTAGAACTCCACACGACTGGAATGTAGTTGTGTGGAATTCAACACGCCATTGGACCAGGCTGGATGGGCCCCACAACTCTTTGAGCCATGGGGGGTTGTACACAGTGCCACACGACTACATTTGAGCCGTTTAAAACTTGACACGACTTGAATTTAGTGGTGTGGAATTCAACATGCTGTTGGACCAGGCTAGGTGGGCCGCGCAACTCTTTGAGCAGTGGGGGGTTGTACACGGCTTGGATTGGGTGCCACACGGCCCACTTTGAACCGTGTCCACGGCTCAATGAGCCGTGAATTTAACATTACCCTAATAATAATAATAATAATAATAATAATAACAACAATAATAATAATAATAATAATAATAATAATAATAATAATAATAATAATAATAATAATAATAATAATAATAATAATAATAATAATAATAATAATAATAATAATAATAATAATAATAATAATAATAATAATAATAATAATAATAATAATAATAATAATAATAATAATAATAATAATAATAATAATAATAATAATAATAATAATAATAATAATAATAATAATAATAATAATAATAATAATAATAATAATAATAATAATAATAATAATAATAATAATAATAATAATAATAATAATAATAATAATAATAATAATAATAATAATAATAATAATAATAATAATAATAATAATAATAATAATAATAATAATAATAATAATAATAATAATAATAATAATAATAATAATAATAATAATAATAATAATAATAATAATAATAATAATAATAATAATAATAATAATAATAATAATAATAATAATAATAATAATAATAATAATAATAATAATAATAATAATAATAATAATAATAATAATAATAATAATAATAATAATAATAATAATAATAATAATAATAATAATAATAATAATAATAATAATAATAATAATAATAATAATAATAATAATAATAATAATAATAATAATAATAATAATAATAATAATAATAATAATAATAATAATAATAATAATAATAATAATAATAATAATAATAATAATAATAATAATAATAATAATAATAATAATAATAATAATAATAATAATAATAATAATAATAATAATAATAATAATAATAATAATAATAGTAATAATAATAATAATAATAATAATAATAATAATAATAATAATAATAATAATAATAATAATAATAATAATAATAATAATAATAATAATAATAATAATAATAATAATAATAATAATAATAGTAAGAATGATAATAATAATAATAATAATACAATTTAAATGGTATCCTTTAATTTTTCCTCCTGTTTTCTCCAGTTATTTTTTAAAAATTTTACAATAGAAAGAAAATCTGCTTTTTTCCTCATTCATCAATAAGCACATTCTTCTCATCAGATGGATCTGTCTGAAAAGTGCTTCTTCAAAAATCAACTTGAACTTTGAATTTCAAGCCCTCTTTGTTATAAATCCCCATATATCTTTTCCCCCTTTTATGTTCTTTTAGATCAACATTTGGTTGAAAAACCCTTGGCCACCGTAAGCTTGCTACTTGTACAGAGAAACCTGTGAAAGTAGAATAAAAAACAAAAATAAACTCATAAAAATAAAAATAGTGATAAATCCTGAAATTTCATTAAAGTTTGGATTCCTCACCCAAAATAAGGTAGGGTCAGTCACTGACCCCACCCTCAAATTCTAACTCCATATATTTTCAAATAATTAAAAAGGAAATGACCAAAAAGGCCATGCCTTCACTATGGCACTTTTTGGCCATTTTAGTATTTCACATGAAATTTCATGTAAAGTTTTCACACCTAAAATTTACTCAGAATTGAGGTGTTATGTATATTTCAGGAGTTATAGCCATATAGGTGTTCTGTCACAATTCCCGCACACAGTCCCTCATCCATACAGAAAGGATATAAGCGCCTGGCACTTAAAATGTAGGCGCCTGTCAAGAAACCTGCATAAAATATACTGATGGCAGCAGATGCTGGATTCCTGCATTCAGATGTCAGAGATGAGCGCCTCAAAATTACTGGAATCACTCCTGACAGCCAGGTACCGCAGGAAAAGGTTCCAACCCAAATGCATGCATCATGTATATATAACAAATTGACTGATGGATAGAAGGATGTCTAAAACCTCTGAATATTGAATAAAAAGTATGAAATTCAAAGCATAAGACAGACAACTTAGGGAAAATAATAATAAAGTTTGTCACATAAAGAACATTGTAAAATCTTCATGAACCACAAAACACACCAAGGAGTTTCCCTAAAAATTATTAAAAATTACCAACATGTTCAGAAGATGGCTTAGAATCTACAAATACCCACCTTTGACCCTGTTACTCAATAGCGTTCATGGTAGAGTTGCAAGAGCTAAACACCCTGTTACTCAAAAGAAACTAATACAAAATTAAGAAATATGCCAGAAATGTATAAATAAAAAATTAACATTGAAACAGATTCTGCTAATTATTTCACAATCAAATATGACATAGAAAGGTTCAGCTGATTGACAGCGCTAAGTGTGCATGCAAATCTAGCCCTGGCCAGCCTGCTAGACTTAGCCCACAAGCACAACCCTCTCTATGTGCCCTGAGAAGACCCATCACCCTAAAAAAGTATATATACAGCCCTTTTGGATGATTTAAACACCAGTAATTTTAAGTAATAAATCAAGACCTATTTCCATCCGTCATCAAGTGTTTATAAATTATAAAAAAGTGATTTATTGCATCATTCTGATAGTATAATTATTAATTCTAACCCCATCATCAATTCCATTGAAGAATATCAGCAAAACCCCACCAATTTTCCTGAGACCATTTCAATCTGTGAATTTCTGCAAGTATCTTGGAGTGTCTGTTTAAAGTAGTAAGCTATCTCCTCCTTGCCTCCAGGAATAAGTCCTGTGAGACAGCCAGTCCACCCATTCCCCTTGAGTAAACCCCTTTTGAGAAATCACTTAGGACCCCATTGTCCCAAGGTCTTTACACGGTTCATAAGAGCCCCTTGAAAAGAGGTTGTTTCAATAAAGATCTCCAGTTATTTATAGAATGTGGCCCCTCTTTAAAAATATATTCAAACCATTTTAACCAGAACAAAACTCAAAACCTTAAACTTGCTCTTATTATAACTTTTGTGATGTACACCTTGAACCAAGCGGTAATAGCTCAATGGTTAGAGCATCCTGCATGCAATGGGAAGATGTGGGTTTGACTTCCACTGAATGAGTTGCCTTTTCCCTGTCATTACAATATCATTATTTCTGAGCATTTTACATATTTTCTTGGAATCATTATTGTTCCAACACCAATATCACTTTCTGTAGCTAAAGGACTGCAAATTTCCTGGAATCAGTAAGCTGACAGAAACATCCATGGTTGATTGCCTTGCATTGTTGTGAATTGGTTTTCCAACTATGGAATTGATCTCTTCCCTTTGACCATCCAATTCAATCACTTCCCTTTCTTCTCCTCTGATTTTGGTAGGCCAAAACTAACCAATATTCATCAGAATCACCTTTCTAGGATAATCATGACTCTAGTACTCAAAATAAACTCACAAATGGATTCTGCACCATAAATAAACTACAGTAACTCAGCCAAAGTAACCCTCTATCTCTCATGGATTGGAAGATACAGCTCAAATCAACCCTGGCCTACCCATATACCAATCAGGTGTTGCAGATCAGTGAAAGACATGAACATACTCTGGAAGCCTTCAAATACATAACACACACAGTACAACTCATACAATAAAAAACTCCTACAGCGGTACACAGAAGTAATATATGCAAAAAACTGCATGTAGAAACAAATAAGCTCCTGCAGTAGTATAAAGAAATAACATAGTAAAGACACTGAAAACAGAAACAAAAAAAACTCCTACAGGAGTATAAAGAAGTAATATATACAAGGAAATTCATGAATCACCAAAAAATTACAAATCAGAAGATCAGAGGCTGTGAAAAATTATACAGAAGTAATATATACAAGGAACTTCAGGCAGCATAAAACAACCCATTAATCAGAAGACACTGCATGCAGAACAAAACCAAACTCCTGCAGCATTATACTGAATTAATATATGTAAGGCACTGCATGAAGCATTAAAAAAACTCACCACACCACTATAAAGGAGAAGTTCATGCAGGTGGGAACTTT
Organism: Puccinia polysora; assembly: GCA_025617555.3. Lineage (NCBI taxonomy): Eukaryota > Fungi > Basidiomycota > Pucciniomycetes > Pucciniales > Pucciniaceae > Puccinia > Puccinia polysora. The sequence continues at coordinate 2,246,297 of CM062644.1, forward strand.
ATCACTCACCAAATCACCATAAAGAAGCAATTTATGCAGGAAGTACCTGCATCAATCACATCATCAGTACAGAACAGCAATATATGTAAGGGTGTAAATGAATGAAAATCATGCACAGCCTCTTTCTTTGACTAGCTAAAATAACTCATGTAAATTTATCTCAATTTAATAGAGAGAGCCTCAGGGCCCCCTCAGGGGCAGCCCTGAAATCAGATATTTTGATTTAAGGGGGGATCTCTAGCCCTATTGGGGTTGTATCAGTATCATGCCCCCAGGCATCTACACCCCCATAAGCTCCCTCCAGGCATCTTCACCCTCATCCACCACTGGGTTAACACTCATGATGTGGCCACTCAACCCTTACTATTTGATTTTGAAACCCTGAGAAGTAATATTAAACCCTTATAAAGTATAATAAACCCTAAGAAGGAATATTGAACCCTTATAAAGGGATATTAGCCCTTGTCAACAATAAAAAATCTCAGGAGCAATATCAAACTCTTATAAAAGGCTATCAAACCTTACCATCAGGTTTCAATCCTTATCATGGGTATTAAGCACTTATAAAGGATATTAAAACCTCAAAAGTAATATTAAACCCTTATAAATGGATATTATCCCTTGTAAAAAATAAACAAACTTAGGACAAATATTTACCATCAGTTTTAAACAAATATCATGGGTAATAAGCCCTAATAAAGGATCATAAAACCTCAAATACCTTGACCATCATCATAATCCATCATCATCAGCACCTAATTTGACCATAATCATCATCCATAATCATAATCATCACCTATCATGACCATTTTTATCTTCATCTTCTTCCATAATCATCACCCAACATCATCAATTGCTATTGGTATTTACAAAATATAGAATCAACCATTTAATAATTATTCATCATCACCTGTAAAACCAAAAAATTATCCATCAGTAACCAATCAGACAAGATAAAATATATAAAGCACAATACCATATAAAAGATTCTTCACTTGCTCAGCTTCTAAAGTAAAATCAAATCATCCCTTCCACCACTTCTTCCTTATCAAGCTTGAACATATTGATCCTAGGTCTGACAATAACTACTATAGTAGCATTCTAAATGAAAATCAGCCACAAAATCTTTTTTCTTTGGTTGTTATAGGACTTACTATAGTACTCAAAGGGTCAGGAAATTCAAAAACACCCTTAGTATTCCTCTATCATACCAACTTGTTGATATTTTGACCTCATCATTTGGTCTTCTCACCACAATCTCTCAGATCTTTCCTTTACTGAGTTATCTTTCTGTATGATTGAGGAACTTATAGAAAATCTCAATCACTATCATCATCATTCATGTATGTTTGTGAAAACTTTTTCTGTCACAACCTTCTTATCCTGCATGTCTGGATACTTGTATTTGTCTAATCAAAGTTCATGTTGTCAACCTATATTCTGCTTGCCACACAATCTGATTCATGTCACAAGCTCTTGACACAAAAATTTAATTTAGCATATCTTCAGTGATATTATTGTTACATTCCTATCCTCTACCATTTCCATCTTCCTTATCTTATAATTGAATATTCTTAATTCTCAAAGCCCAAAATTGTGGTTCTGTATAAATTTTTTTATAAATACTCTTTACTTTCTTCCCCCTTCAATGAAAAAAAATCAGATTCTCCCCCTTCTCATCTGGGACCACTTAATGAAGCCCCTCTGAATCTGATCCCTTCTGGATCCCTTGAGTCATATTGTAGCCTCCTCTTGCATAATCCTCACCTCTAAATTGCTCTGCTATTCATCTTTTCAAGCCTTTAATAGAACATATTTTTAGTAATAAATTGCCTCTCAAGTGACTTCCAGCAGGAAATTTTCTAAACTTATCCCAATCCCAAAGGTGTACCTACACCATTCACATTTCCAGTCCAGTCTCTCTCTCTCTTTCCCTCTGTTTACTTACTCCTGTTTCACATTGAGTGTCCTCTATTCTCCTTGGAACTTGCAACCCTGCTTTGAAACTCTTGCACCTCCTCTTAAATTTGGACCATCTCTTTCAGCCTCCTGGATGCCAATACTCTTGCTATCCTTTAGCTAACAGAGTTGATAGAGTAAATAATAAATATATTATTTAATAAATGCAGCAAAAATCCATAGAATATTTGGATTAAGCTTATTGCAAGGTTATATGGTTTGGTTATTGTTTATTGTTTTGAATCAATATGAATAAATTGATTATTAAATATTTATAGAGGGGCCACAATTATATTGGGGATCTTTAACACCTCTCTTCAGGGATTTCAGTATGAAAACATGTAGTCCTGGTTACTTTGGGCTCTTTATTTTAAAGAATATTTTACCCAAAGATAATACGTATATAAAATACACAGTGGAGTGGCAGGGCCTTGTAGCCAAGCTACCACGACAGAGAAAGGATAATAAGACTTACTGGTATATTATTAAATCCTTTGGGTATCTGTTTTAGACGTGTACTGATGGGTTAAACCTGTATACTGGGGTTATAAGGTTGTTCAGCAGTTGAATTGATAAAAAAAAGTTGAGGACGGATATTACTGATCAGAAATTTCCATAAATCACTTACTTATCTCTTATAAGTACTTGATTACCTTGGAACAGTGTCTGGATATGAATATTACTGGGTCTCTGCCCATCAACATCCTCAAAAGAGCCCTTTATTTATAGCTTTTGGAGTCCCAATATTGTCCTTCTGAGGGTTTTAGGTGCTCAAAGGGACGGACACCAAGGCTAGCAGGGTAGCCAGGGGTAGCCTGTCATGTGTTCTTGGTGCTATAGCATGGGTAGCATCTAATTCCACAAGGTATGGGAATTATTCCACTTTATAATAGACATTAGGACGTGTGAATAACACTAATCTGTCTTATTTATGTATTATTTAATTAATTATCCTTAGTAAATGTTCCCAGTAGTTCAATAATTATATAAATAGACATTTCTACCGACATCTTGATGTCAGTTAAGTTCTCATTATGTATTATATAACTGGAGTAAAAGTCATAATATTGATTTTAATCTTTATTTTCGAGTTCCAGTTGATTTAATAAGATAATTACCTAAAAATATAAGTCATGTGAATTCATGTAATATTTTTACATCATTAGTTTTCTTAGTATGTCACGAGGATATTGATGTACAGCAATTCTCATAAAAGTATATCAAAGTATTTTAATATATTTTTAGAAGTTTTCATTGTCTTATTTTTGAAATTCTTGGTACTTTGAATTATATTAAATGAAAAATACGTATAAGGATGATTTATGTATTTTTAAATACTATTATGTATTTTTAGACTGTCTACTATCCACGGGAACATTTATTACATATTTAGGAAGTTCCTGTATATGTTGTAGCCTGTTTACGCGGTACCAGAGCCTCTCAGGTCACCTTTCACTCTTTCAACCCGTAGTCCCGCGGCTGCATACTTGTCAGAGGCCCGGGGCTGCGTACACGACCTCAACGGAGTGAAAAGGCTGTATCTCAGCCGTGCGCGGGTGCATTGGCTGCCGCGGCTGCGTGTGGGAATTTTGACAAAACACATTTCCGCCTGTAACTCCTAAAATATACACAACACCTCAATTCTGACTGAATTTTAGGTGTGAAACCTATACGTGACAATGTGTGTGAAATATTTAATTGGCCAAAAAGCTCAATAATGGAGCCGTAGTATTTTGGTTTTTCTTTCCTTAATTATTTAAAAATATAAGGAGTTGGATTTCAAGGGTGGGGTCAGTGAGTGACCCAACCTAATTTTGGGTGGACAATCCATTTCTGTAATACTATTTATGGTTTTCCTACTCCTTCTTAGGTTAATTGTATTATTATTATTTTTATGTTATTTTTGTGACTTTTGCAGCTTGCTCTGCAATAGTAGCAAGATGACAATCTCCAATTTGTTTGGGGGCCCAAAGTATGAAGGTGGTGATGGTGGAGTTGCTGTGGTATACCAAAAGAATTTCATAATTACTATAAATTCATTCATATTAGTTTTCAGTTTCACTTTAAATTTCTTTTCTCCAACTCTTGCTCACCTCCAGATAGTTCTCCAAGGAATTTGATATTGGGTAAATGTAGTATTTGATTGTTGACCCTAGGTAAAAAAAAATTAATTCAAAATTTTCTGGTATGCACCACTATTAATTTGGAAGGTGAGTTGCTGAAATTAAAAAAACATGCAACCTTTCAGAGCCTGCACTTCTTGCACTTTCTCTGGATTACTTTGACAGCAATACTTGCAATATAGAAGTAGTTTTGGCAGATACAGTTGTCACATCAGAAAGATGTGGACACCATTGATAAATAATTAACTAAAGATATTAATGAGTGTATTAAGGTATGAACTAATGTTAGAAGAATTTAAGGAAGCAATGAGAATTTTAATGGATTCTTGCTGGAACTTTAACTTTTTATACCCAGGAAACTTTCATTCTCCAAGTTAAGGGTAATTTTTTTAATCACCATTTGACATATTGCCTCCTCAGTAACATCTAACTCATTGTCAAAAAAGCATTAAAACATAATAAAAATAACCAACAGTGCATTCTGCTTACTACATCTGGCATATTCAAGTGACTTTCTAACTTTGGAAACTCAGTTGGTACGTGTGAGCTTTGCAGTACCATATAACAAAAAGTTCACCATCCAATCAAATTTTCATCTCAACTCAGTCTCCTTCCAACTGCCATTCTTTGCTCAAACCTATTCCTGGAACTGAGCCAATGCAATAAGTTTGCACAAGGACCCTTGGCTTGCATGTTGCATAGCGCCTGCATTTAGTTTTAACATTGACTAGTGGCTAAGAACAACTAATTATACAGCCACTATCATTCATTTGAATAAATTTAACCTCCCCTTGGAATAACCTCATTCATTTATCTTTCCCATTTGTCATTCAGCATTACTCATTTTGTTCTAAATTCTCTGATTAATGAAAACATAATATTCTGTTTTATTATTCTTTTCCTGTCATTCATTGTGTCATTGATTTCCTGGCTTTAGAAAAAATTACATCAGTTTTTATCTAGCCAACAACCCACTTATGTAGATGACCTTATGAGGACCATGAAGTTTTCCTGTAGATTTTTCCCACAGTTAGTTAATTTCATACATTCTTGCATCTTGATGAGATTGAGTCTTCACATCAACCTGTGTCTCATTTTCCCGTTATTGGAACCCTTTTCTTGCCATTTTCCTGAGACTAAAATCCAAATTAAAACTTTGCAGTTGGCTTTGCAGTTAGCCTCTACATACTCAGGATTTCTCTTTCAATCAGCCTTCTCCCATTTGTGCTCATGCCCACCTATATTTCCCTATAATACTTGGGGTGGCCATGTGAAACCCCTGAAGAGAGGTGTGAAAGATCCCATGTTATAACTGTGGTGCCTATTTTTATTTATTTAGTAATTAATTAAACTTTCCAACATAAAAAAACAGCTGCTTGCATTTTATTTATCTATATAATTACAGATGATTGCTGTGCTACTTTGATTGGTTTATTTATTCTCATCCTATTGCCTCTAGCAGCTACAGGATTTCAAAGGTCCTGGCATTGAGTATGCTGAAATGTGATGACAAAAAGTAGGTTTTGAGGGAATTCTGGCTAAGGCTAAGTTTTTAGATTATGCTAATTCAAATTAATATCAATTTCAAGAAAACTGTCTGGAGTTTTCCACGCGCATGTCCAGCCGGCCAAAATATTGAAAAGGATGGACAGCCTGGGGCAAAACCTGGACGCGCTCAGGCAAAAACCATTGCTTGAATTTTCTAGTGACAAGTCACCTGTTTTGGGTTTCCTGTCCGGGTTTTTCCCAAACCAGACAAGAGATTGCGTGGGACTGTACACTACACCCCTCACCTTCACACAACTCACCTCCAACATCAATCGCCAAATTGAACCTCCAACATCAACCTCCAACATTCCCCTCCAAAATTGACCTCAAACATCATTTCAGTAAGTACTCAAGTACTTATATACTCTTATTTCCTACTTTCCTTTACTTAATTGGATCAATTAAGTGTTAATTTTTTTTCTTATTTTTTGGGTTTGATTTGCCTCAGCATAGCAATGGATGAAACAATTGACAACAACAAGTTCCCCCAGGGTTATGAAGTTGGGGCCTGCAAATAACAAGAAGAAATTCAGGCCCACTCCTTGGCTATACAAGAAGCCCATTGACACCTTACCTCCGACCTGGCTCTATTGAAAGCCTTCAAAAAACTGAAAAAACAAAGAAAACCAGAAGAAGTTAAAATCCCAAATCAGTCAGGCATGAAAAGCTCATCAACCAATCAGTGGCAAGTTCAAGAACCTGGTTTAACAGCAAGTCCTCAACAAAAGCAAGTCTCAAGTTGAAGTTTCCAAAACTTTTGGCATCTCCAACCATCAAGTTCAACAGATTATATGTGAGGCTTGAGATGGACATGAGGATCAATCAAGAGCCACACAAGGACCCAAGTCAAAGATTTCCAATGAAATCATTGCATCAAATTTGATGCATCTTGAAGATAATCCGGGCTTGCATTTGAAGGACCTAGCTGGCCACATCAAGGACAATTTTGATGTCTCTATCTCAATTCCCTCAATCCAGAAGGTTCTGTGCAATCTCAAAATCACCTGGAAGATGGTAACCCCAGTTCCTTGCAAGTGGAACCAGGCTTCCTTCCTACAACAGAAAAACAATGTTGTTCTCAATCTTTTCACTGATTTAGGAAGGTTGATGAGTCTGGTTTCAATCTCAGACTCAACCTACTCATGGTTTTGCACTTTTGGGTAAGTTTTTTGATGCTCATTATTTTCTTTATTTTTTGGTTTTGATGCTCATTATTTTCTTTATTTTTTGGCTTCTTTTTTTTTTATTCAGGTAAGGAAGCTTCCCTTGCAACCAATGCTAGGGGAAGCATGATCCATCTTGTTGGGGCTCTGGAAAATTCAGGTATGATATATTATGGATTACTGAATGAGGATGGTAAAAAAAAAAGGTGGGACCGTCTCCCTCAACATCAAAAATTTCCTTCTCCAACTACATGAAAGATGCCCGCCAAAATAACTCATTATCATGTACAACGCACCAATTCATTGCAGAGAAGATTTCAATCAAGTTTTCCATATAATGAAGGAGTCTACCCAAAAAAAAAAATCAAATCTTTTCCCAAATACTCTCCCATGCTGAACTCTATTGAGCTTGTTTTCAGCATCATCAAAGTCAAAGTCAAAAATGAAGACATTTGGAGCCGGAGAGATCTTGGGAAAGCAATCAATCAGGCTATTGAACAGGAAATCACACCAGGAGTTGCACAAAAGTGCTTCACCCATTGCAAGAAATTTTAAAAAGCATGTGATGATATGCAACCTATAACTGGCAATATTATCAACAATCCTAGCTCTTATCTTCAAATTACTTAAACCTTTTTTTTTCCTCAATTTTTTTATTTCAATTTTTATTGTTTTACTTGATCATGTAAATTACTGGAGTAAAAATTTTCCTGTACTTACTTACTTAATTTAAGCAAGCAAAAATTATATTCTGTTTGAAATGAAAAAAATAAATTTTTTTTATACTCAAATTTCTCAAAAAAAAATCTTTTCTGCAAAAATTGAAAGGCGGACAGAAAACCTGAAAATTAAGGACAAAAACATTATAAGACTGGAAAGCCTTTTTTTATGGCAAGGACAGGTTTTTTTCATTGCATGACATAAATATTAAAAAGGGTGACATAAAAAAATATTGTAGTACAATAACATGAAACAACAGGACAAATAAAATGAAACAGAGAACAAAAACTCTGAAAATTTGGACAAGAATTATGAAAAAACAGGACAGTTTTCTTGAAACTGATATTATGTGAAAAATTTATTCCAATTTTGAGATACAAGGCAAGGATTGAATACTGAGACCGATTTTTTAATTTATAAAATCAATTTTCAATACACAAAGTAACCTGAGGCTACAAATGAATTTTTGAAGATGAACAGACATGGAGTTATTGGTTGATGAAAACCAATTTAAAATCCCATGGTTAATTAGGAATTAACATGCAAGATATTGAAAGATAAAGCATAGATTTGATAAGACTGGTTAAAGTTTAACTGGAAGATTTGATGATTCTTTGCCTGTGATGAATTTTTTATCATAAAATTTTTGGTCCCTTGCTCAGCCCCAAACATAGTAAATGGAACGCACTGAGTTTTTATATTGCCTCTAATTTTTATGTTTTTTTTAAAATTATATAATTATTAGATAAAGCTGTCTAAAATTAGCCTTAGGTATTAAATTCAAGAAAGGAGGAAAAGGATACAAGAGAAGTTTACCAGCAAAATGTACTTTCCTTGAGTCCATATAGGGATTTCTGGAGTCAAATATCATACCCAGGTATTACATGTCTATACACTTCTTCAGGAGTTGATGAGTCCTGAATTTCTTAACAAGAATAAAACCAGCAACTACATACAGGTTAGTTAGAGATGTATTATATAAAACTGATAATGAAGAAATAGTTCATACCCAGATACTATGACATCAAGTTATGAATACTATCTGAAAAACTGAAATGGTGAAAAGATGACTGTGCTAGACTACCTCCTCTGATGATGCTGGGATACCTCTGAAGTTGAATATGAAAAGGATTTAAAAGATGAATAATTTGAGTGGAGCTTATTGTTGAAAAAAGGGATTGCACCAAATTAACTAAAGCTCCACACAAATGGGCCGTTCTTCTTGGAAGCGCTGGATTGTTGACAAGTATTCATTGGATTTGTTTTTTTTTAGATTTGATTGAGTTGAAGTATTGAGCGCTTCAGAATTCAAAAGAAGAAAGTAAACACGTTCCTCCTCTCAGGTTCCTTTGGAATCCAGACTAAATACCCCTTGTCCCGCACAATGGAGGTGAAGAATACTGAATAGGTATTTTGAATACAGGAAAGCCCCGCGCATCTGGGAGAGCGCGCGTGTTGTGTATTGAGGAAGTCTAAGGAAATAAGAATGAAGAATGAGAAATATGAAATGGGAAAAATAAAGAATAAGAAATGTAAAATAATGGAAGGAAATGAAGTAATCTGTCAACATCATGTCAACAGTAGTTTTGATGAAGTTTTATTTTTTGGGAATCCTGTGTAAGAATGCACACTTGAGGTAAATTTGATTCAATTGAGTTTTTTTTATGCTATGAGACTAAAGATGATGGGAAGGGTAGATATTTGTTTTTTTAGAGAAAAAAGAATCATCATTATCAATTCTTTCCACTTTAAAAAAACACCAAGCACACAACAAGGCATTTTTCTTGAAAAAGGCTCCATTAGAGTTAATTTTTTTTAGAACCCATGTGGTTTTCAATTCCTTGATTCTTTCTGGTTTAAAAAATAATTCACAGAATTTTTGATTCTCAAATTTTTCCTTTTCTATATTGATTTCCTGTTTCCAGTCTGGCCAGTCTAGATGTCTTTTTGCTTTTGAAATAGATTTCTGATTGCTGAGGGTGGGGGTTTTGGCAGTGATTAAAATGGCTTGATTCTGTTAGAATCCTGTATCTTTCAGTGTTTCCTAATACTTTGGTGCAATTCAACTCTGATTAGAGAAGTCCTTAGTTAACTTTGTGACCACTCACTGTGCACATTGTGCTCTTTATTTAATGTCCTAAATATTCATTATAAAAGTTCATTTATTATGGTTTTATTGATAACCACTTATTAGCCATCATGTATTTAGTATATTTGTTCTGATTCCTGATCAAGTGGAATTTTCTCATCTGTTCTTTCTTACACTGAACTGGAGTTACCTTCTTGGATCCCCAGATCAGCTCCTCTTGGAATCATAAGATCCCTTCTTGTCTCTTCCTTCAAAATTCAACCTGAGTGTCCCACTCAAATTTTGCACAGATGTTGGCTCCTAGAAGGTAGAATTTTATTTCTTGATAGTTTGTTCCCCACTTCTTTGGGGGCAGTCTTTAGCCAGGGAACATAACTATGATGTTTTTATGTAGGGTGTTTTAAATTGGTGGATTATTTTTTAGGTTCCAGAGGGATTCCAGGTAATTTAGGCATAGGATAAGTATCCTTTTCTGGCATTTCCTTATACAATGGGATTCAAGAGTTGTAGTGCTGGAAGAAAGTGGATGAGTTTCAAACAGAAATAGGAATAGATTGGGAGAATCTGTCTCAATAAATCAATTCCAAAAAGGAAATTCATCAAGGATGATATTGAAATTATGGGACCAGTTCATTGTGTTGGTTGGGGGATCCATAATTTGAAAAATTGATGATGTGAGTCAAAGCCAATTAGGATTCCTTTGCCACCAGTTGGTTCAAATTTGGAGTTCCTCAGTTACTGTTTTGTGTAGATGATACATTTTCAGCCAAAAGTAGCTATATGGTTCACTTTTTCATGATTACCAGTCCACTTTTCATAGGGTGTTAAGAAGGTGAGAGAAGAGTGAGGAGTGTGGTTCTCCATTAGTATGGATTTAATCACAGAATTTCACCAGAGATCAAGAGGGATGCCACTGGTGAAGAGGAGAGTTTTATTTTTCTTGATGGTGGTAAGGTTCCTTTTTTGGGAGAAAGTGTTTTTCTGAGGCATGTAAGGGGAAATTTCAAGATGGCAAGTTCCTCTTTCACTGAATAGGTTTTGAATTTTTTGTTGAAAAAGTCCACACAATTTTCAGAGACTACAGATTGGAATTTATTTCCAGTGGTTTGTTCAGATTAATTCAGGAATATTGGAAGTTGGCTGTATGATTCAGAATTACTTCTGATGGGGTAAATGAAATCAAAAAACTAAAACCATTGATGATTTTAAGGAACTATTGATTTACTCATTCTTAGTTGGGAGATATTAGTACACAAATGTCCCTATGGAGATGTTCAAGCAATTCACTTGGAGTTGGAAAATGACTGGGGAAATTAAATTTAGTAATTTTTGTGGTTAGACACTCTGTGCAGTGAAAAATTTCAAGATTTTGATTTGAAAAGAGTTTTTGAAGATAAATATCATTTGTATGGCACATAGATCAATTAAGTTTGAGTGAAGAGTGTGTTACCAGCCATTGGGGCTGAGCTATGTTGAGAGCTAGGAAATTGCTTGAGAATTTTCTGGTCATTAGTTTGTGATTTTTCTTGACACATTCAAAACAATTTTTAATGGGTTTGATTAAGTACCCAGATTTCAGATAGGGAGTCATGAATATCAAGTATTTTGAGAGTTTTGTAAGAAGCAGGGGATGGTTTATTTTTATTATGCCAGTAGTTAGAGGGATTGTGGATTTGCCATAGTCTTTGAACTGGAGAGAAGCCCCATTTTCAGTGTAGAGGGTGAATCAAGAGTGGTAGAAGGTTGTACATTTAATTTTGGTGTTTGAGGAAGTGACCAGAAGCACCACTTTCATGAATTATAAAATCAGGGATGGCCTTTGCCAGACTGAGGTTTGCATTGCCCTGATGGTTTTTACCATGCATTTTTCTTAGTGCAGCTTGATAGTAAGAAATGGCCAATTCTGGGTTTAACTGGCAAAACTGGTCTGGAGAGTGGGTTTTGTTTGTATTTTGAGTTCCATTTTTTCAAAATAGTCATCTTTTCTGATTTTTGCTGACCATGGTTTCTTGACTCAGAGGATAATTTCAAGATAAATTGAAGGTGGAGATTTGAGGGTCTCTGTGTCACAACTGCCCCTGGGGTGCAAGGGGCTGAAGGCAAAGGCACTGCTACTCATAAATCTCAATGATGATTGGTTTAGATTTGAATGAAGAAGATGAGAGGAGGATTAAAAGTAATGATTAAATTTAATGATGGTTGAAGAATTCCAGGAGGAGGTTTTTGAAGCCTATAAGAGTAACACCAGGAAGGGGCAAGTTGGTATGAGTTAAGCAGGCTGGGTGAAGGATGCTTTTTCTGAGATGACACATACTGGCTGAGGGACTAACAAGTAAGAAGTAGTATACTCATTCCATGGGGGGAATTAGTCCAGGAGGGAAGGAGAGGCCAGTATATGTGAGAACTGGGAAGGAGGCCTTGAGGAATGAGTGGCTGGTGATGAAAGTTGGAGGTCCCATGGTATTAAATGTTGACTGATTGGGCTGGAGGCTGTAGTTTACTGATTGGGTGATGGGCCTGTCCAGGGAGGATTGAAATTTACTGATCTGGAGTCCTGGGAGGACGGACTGAACAGAAAGTGGAGAGTATGTATATACTAATTATTTGATATGTACTAACTCATATACCAACTGGGTTGAGGAGAGATGGAGGATGCACCAAGCCATAGAGAGATAGAGAGAGATACTTGGAAGGTTCAATGAATCACATGACAAAGTGGTGAGGTTTAAATGGACATAGAGCATATACCATACAGGGAGAGGGTGAGCCTGGTAGGGGAAGATGGAGACTGCAAGATATGCAGGAGTACTATCCAGTGGAAGTTACAGGAGTCAGCAAAGTTGTTTTTGAGCTGAGAGTGAAGCTGATGAGGGGTTGGATTGGTTTAGTCAAAGGTGTGTAAAAACTGTGGTTATGAAACTCTGGTAGATTTGGAATGGCATTGGAGCTCAATTTCAAGATTGGGGAGGAAGTTATCCATTGGAATCTTGGCATATTTTCCTTTTTATTGTGAAAATTGTAGTGATTGAATAATGGAAAAAATGGGAGTTTTTTAAGTATGATGATTGCCCAAATGATTTGAATTTTCAAAGTTTCAAGGTTATTGGAAGAGACTTCAAACAGAAGTCCAAAAGTTTCTCAACAACGTTTGATTTATTCTTGTAAGTTTCTGTCATAGAATGATATTTTGTACAGTTGGCCCATCAGATTAACAAAATTCTCAAGGGACTTGGTGGCATAGTGATCAAAAATTGAATTCCAAAATTCCTTAGGTTTGTAGATGATTGGTTTCTTCACAAACCTGGTGAAGTTTTGTTGATCTAGGTGGAGGTAAATAAAAGTGGTTTCCTGTTTCTTTTTGAGTTTGATTTCAGGAGAAGTATCAGAGTGAGATTCTCATATTACTCCATCCAATTACTTTTAACCAAGCCCATTCAACAAATTTTTGTTCCAACTGGATAATTTACTGGGTTCAGTCAAATTCTTGCAAAGAATTCCATGAAAATTGAAGGAGTCTACCATATTGTTAGGATTTAGATTTGAGGGGACAGATGAGTCATTCCCAAGAAGAAGGTCTTGCACAGTGTCTCCAGGGGATGAACTGGAGGCAAAAGATGAGGTTTAGTTGCTGCTTGAGGTAGACACAGGCAAGGGAGGTGATAGTGATGGAAGTGATGGGTTAGGGTTTGACTTTGCCATAATTCAGGTTTTCTAGTATCTACAAAACACTCATTTTCCTATTGTGACACACAACTGGTATTTATATGGACTAACAACCTGTAACAATGTGAAAGCAAACTTTGTCCTCTGGGACTTTAACCCAGATCTCTCATGTGCATGGTGAGTATACTAACAACTATACTAAGGATGCTTCCCAGAAAGTGGCCAAGATATGCTTTCACAGCTTGTTGGTAATGTCAATTTCAAGGACAGAATGATGAATTAGGAACCAACTCCAAGCATACAGCGACTGTGGTCCTGAAAACTGCATGAGAACATGTATCATAACTCCAAGCATACAGGGACTGTGTTCCTGAAAACTGCATGAAAGCATGTATCACATCTCAACAGATTATATAGAGGGGGGGGGGTGTTTAGATATGCTCAATTTTTTTATGCATTCTTCAGGACCAAAGTCCTGCATGCTTTTAGTTGGTAAATCATTCATCATTTGGTCCCCAAAAGTGAAATTATCATTGACCTCTACAAGCATATCTTTGTAGAAATGTGAAAACAACATGTGTCCTCTGGGAATTGAACCCAGGTCTCTCATGCGCATGGCAAGTGTACTACCAACTATACTAAGGACAATTGCTTCCCAGTGTTCAAGATATGGTTATAGAGGTCAATGACAATGTCACTTTGTGAGGACATATGATGACTGAGTAACCAACTACAAGCATACAGGGACTGAGGTCCTGAAGAGGGCATGAAAGAATTGATCATATCTAAACACACCCCTGTGCTGAATGTAGGGTGAACAAAGCAAGGCAACATGCTAAGATCACACTCATGATGGGCGCTTAGGTAGCACTGGGCTCATAACCTGTAAGAATGTGAAAATAAAATGTGTCCTCTGACAATTGAACCCAGGTCTCTCATGTGCATGGAAAGTGTACTCCCAACACCTCCTGCAAACAGGTGACATTTTCTGGAGAGCCTTTTCCAGACGTCTCTGGATGCGCAACCTGCAGAATCACTCCTGGGGAGTGTCAAATCCACCGTCAGGTGGCCGCTCCTTATTTCTTGTCTGCCAGCCCACAACAATCCAGTCCACAAAAACCTCCTTCAAGAACAAATTGCATCCCTCTGCCTCCTCAGATTGTCAACCCCCCCCACTGTTCCTCTTCAAGATGTTGTCCCCCCGTCAAGAATTCTCATTCCTGAGCTCTGTACCTTCCCTTAGTTCCTCAAGAATACATTCACTGAATTGGATAAAGTTAAACACCAAGGGATTTATTTCAATCCTTGCACCTGCCACCAAAATTGGACCCAAATCACCAGGAAACCCACAGATTACCTAGCCAAGTCTCTTGTAGAATTAGCCTTGGGAAAACTCCCCAAGACTGCTGCAACGCCGCTTCAAGCTCCAACCAACTCAACTTTTGATGATGCTAGTGAAGTTGGTGACCCTGATGAAGATATATCCAAGTTTGTTAGTAGCATTCAGAGTGAGTCATTTTTCACTTGGATCAACTCAATTTTTTGAATAAATTTTGACCAGAAACATATTTCTTTTAGATTATGTTCTATCTTTCCTGGCTTGGCTGTACCTTGTTTGTGGCATTAGCCAGGCTAATTGTCAATTGGAAGAAGTCTATATTACATCCCTTATTCAAACATTTTCCAAGCTACTGCCCAAGGTTGAAATGGAACTGGTCCCCAAAGATATAAAAAATATAACTAAGCGTCTTAAACTCAACCCAACACTCAAATATTATGTTTGTTGTAAGAAGTGCTTCTCACTTTATCCCATTGAATACGCACCATCTGAATGTGGCTATCAACCCACCCTAAAATCAGAAACATGCAGCCAGGGTCTTTTTGATCATCAAAATGCCTCAGTTTTGAATGATTTTTGTTAAGTTGTAGGGTCTCATTGTGTAAGGTCTCATTACTGAATACACAGGAGCGACACTCAGACAGACAGAGGCGGAGTGGAGATACTTCAAATTTCTTTTACTTCAAACTCCTTAGCTCCTCATCCTCAACAACTCCCAATCTTCAACCAATGAATCCTGTCTCCTCAGATTCCTCCTGTTGTCTTTCCTTGTCTACCTGAATAAACCCCTTGAGACCTTTCTGTGTGCCCAGTGAGATATTCCTGTTTCATCATCTTTTCTTCTTCTTGTATTGACTTAACGCGCTTTTCAGCGTATGCCATCTCTAGTCTTGTCTCTCCACCATTTTTGCCGTGCCTGTTCCTCACTAAACTTCAACTAACCTTTTTCTAAACACTTCAAGCCTTTCAATGCCGGATTTTTGTTTTTGTTTTCAACATTTCCTGTTTCATATCTGCATGTTGATTCTCCTTTCTCCTTCAGTTCCCAGTTTTCAGTATAACAAATTAATACCTTTAACATGGTTAAAAGCCAAAAGGACTCTTTTGACTCTCAAAACTCAACCGTCTCAATCAACAAATAAACTGGGAAACAATGGCTGGCTCAACATCTGAGGAATTTAGGCAAGCAATGCTGAAGACAGCCCTTGATACAATTCCCAGACTCAGTGAGGACAACTATGGCATATGGAAAGATAAGATGGATGACATCCTAGATGTGTGCGGATGCTCCATATCTATTAATGAAAACTCTTCAGTACTCAAATCCAATGTGAATGACAAAATAAAGCTTCTCATCATTTCAAGGCTGGAGGCATCCATGCACAACAATATTGTTACCCCCCACAACAAGAACTCTTCCAAATTCTTGTGGAAGGCCATCATTGACAAGTATGCACCCTTACAAGCATTGAACAGGGCTAGGATCTTCAATGACTTCCTTTACTTGACTTTTGCTCTGGATGAGATTGAAGACTTCATCACCAAGGCAAAAGTGTGTCTGAAGAAAATGTCCAAAGTTGGCATTGTGCTTCCAAAGGACATCTTGGCCTACCACCTACTCTTCAAATTCCCTGAATCAATGAAGGGCATAAAATGCCAAATCATGCACACAGACAAGGAAATCTCAGTTTAATATGTGTTAAACCACTTTACACAGTTAAATAATGAATCCAAGGCACAGAAAACATGGGGCAATCAACACTCTTGGACAGAAGTGGCCCTGACTAACAAGAGACCTAACTCTTCAAGTCACACTGACAAACCCGGAGAACGTCGGAGGTTCACCAAAGGCTATCATAACCCCAAACAAGACAAACATCACTCTGCGGACAACTGTTGGAATCTTCATCTGGAATCAGCACCTGACTGGTCGCAAGAAGAACAAGCCAAATGGAAGTCTTGTAAAAGACAGCTTAAATCAAATCCCATAGCTTATTATCTTTCCCTTCTTTCAATGTGGATCAATCATGGAAATACCAAATCTAGATTTATTCTGGACAGTGGATCCTTGATCCATATGATTAACAATAGCCAATATTTGAAAGAGATGTCTCCATGCAATGATCAATCTATTAAAACTGGCAAGGAGGGGGAAGAACTTGAGATCAAGGGCAAGGGCACTGTACTGTTGGTCTGGAACGGTTTCACTCTTGAACTTTCCAACGTGTTCTATTTTCCCAGCCTAATCATCAATCTGATAAGTGCTGAAGTGCTCAATCAATCAGAATGTATGCTGCAAGCTAGTAAAAATTCATTCAATTTTTCAAAGGATGGGCGCAAGGTCTTTGGTGGAACAATTGTGGATAATCTTTATACCTTAGAAACCCCTAGGTTCAATCAATCCTTGCTCCAGGGTCATTCTGCCAATGTGACTTGGACAGCGGAATATGAACTCATGGAGATTCATAAAAACTATGGTAATGCCTCCATTGCAAGGTTGGAGAAGGTTACAAAACACATCCCATCTGAAATTAAAAGCAAGTTTGAGTGCATCCACTGCGTCAAAATTAAAATCACGAAATTGAAGTTCAAAGGAACCTCCCCTAGAGCTGCTAAAGCTTTCAAAAAAATCCACCTCAACCTCATGGGGCCCCTCAAGCCGCAGTCCAAGGGAGGCCACCAATTCATTCTGACCATGGTAGAAAATGCTACTGGGTATATGGGGGAATATCCTTTGGCCTCAAAGGAGGAAACTCATGAAATCATCATTGATCTAATTGAAAAAGAAAATAGGCGCCAGGGACAATTTCCTTCTCAAGTATGCTCTGATGGTGGGTCCTAATTTTTCAATCAGAAGCTTCAAACCTTTTACAACAAGAATCACATCTTTCAAGTCATCTTAGAACCTTATCATCCTGAACATAACAGCAAGGCAGAAAGAGCAAATAGAACTATCATAGAATCAACCAGGACCATCCTGAAGGATGCTCTCATACCTGCAAACCTGTGGCACAAAGTGATCAAATCCAGCGCCCTAATGCTCAACCAAATTTCTAGGGAAGAACCCCCTGATTTGCCATGGTCCCAAATATACGCTTATTCTTTTCCAGCTTCCCATCTCAGACCGGTTGGAAGCCCATGTGTTTACCTGTTGTCACAGCAGTAGAAGGGGCACAAATTCAAGGAAAAGGGAGAAGAGGGGACCTTAGTAGGCTTCAACCCGCTCTTCTGTTCTTATTGCATTCTAACTAAATCTCACTCTATCATTTGCTCAAAACATGTGAAGTTTCTAAAAATTCCAACTCTGAAAAACTCAGTCTTGACAATCTTGACCAACAACTGGATGGAAGAACCTTGTGCAAAGGACCCTGAAAAATAATCCCACGCCTCAAGGGAGCAAATTCAGGACATTTCTCAACAGAGAGATACTCTGGCTTTCACCAAATACAGGGACGTGTCCGAGAACAAGTTGTCTTCCAACCTGGACGTCAGCTCCTTGGCAGATTTGGGGTCATCAGATGCAGAAGACATGGGTGTCCACTCCCACAGCAACTCTCTGGCCAGTGTCACACAACTGCAACTGCCAGCTGCAATACCAGTAACTAGACCAACTAGGAACCTCAGAGATCAATCAACTATCAAGCCGCCTCAGCGCTATGGGTTCTTTCATTACTAAAAACCCAAAATTTACAAAGATGCAGTGGCGTGAGAAGAAAGTGTGAAATGGGTAATGGCTATGGAGTCAGAACTCTTGTCAATTGAGTCTTTTGATGTCTGGGAATAATATGAGGGACCTGAACCCTTGAATCCCCTTTGGACAACTCAGATCTACAAACTGAAGGAAAACTGTCACATTTACCTGGTGAAGTTTAAGGCAAGGCTCTGTGTACAGGGCTTTGATCAAATTGAGGGAGTCAACTACTTTGAAACTTTTTCACCCACTGGGAAACTGTTGACACTCCGATTAGTGCTGGTGTATTCTCTGAAGTCGGCGCAAAAGGTTTGGCAGTTTGATGTCAAAAGTGCATTTCTACCCTCTCCTATCAAAAAAGAAGTCATCATCAGGACTCCCAAAGGCTGAAATCAATTGTCAAAATTTCTCAAACTAAAAAAATTACTATACGGATTGAAACAATTGCCCAAGAACTGGTACAAAACGTTTATGGCCTGGTTCAAGGAAATTGGATTTTATGATTCAGCATGTGATCCTTGCCTTTACTTATCAGAGGATGGAAAATCTTGTCTGTTCTTCCATGTCGAAAATTTGGTCCTGGTAGGTGACAGGCAGGGATTTGAGGAAAATTTTTTACAAAAATTCAAAGGATCAGTGTGTCAAGATCCAAATACCATTCTTGGAATGAAAATTGAGGTTGAGACAGACAGAATACTACTTAGTCAACCAAATCACATTCAACATGGACTAGAAGAATTGGACCTAATTGAATCCAGAGATTCTTCTACACCTCTCACTTGCAATCTCCAGCTCAAACCCGCCACCAATGAGGAAAATGCAGCATTCAAGGCTTTGAACATCAACTACCAATTGGCAATAGGACTAGTCAATCATATAGCCTGCTACACCAGGCCAGATTTCAGTTTTGCAGTGTTGAGCCTGGCCCGTTTCAATGTTAAGCCAGGTACCACGCACTGGAACAAACTAAAGAAAACTTGGAAATACCTGAAGTTGACTCAACATTACTAACTTGAACTCAAGCATCTCCCCCAATCATATCTGCTAGAGGTGTTCTCAGAGGCATCCTGGGTTGATGATCCCAGCACTCACAAATACCAAACTGGCTATCTGTGCACATTATTTGGGAGCCTGGTGTCCTGGAATAGTTTCAAGCAAAGGAAAATCACGTGGTCCTCTACCAAAGCAGAGTTAAATGCACTAGTAGATTCACATCATGAGGCAACATGGATCAAGGCTCTGGTAAATGAGATTTTTGATTTCTCCTTGAAGATGATTCCTCTCAAAATATATAAAAGTGTACCGGACAATAAAATACACAAGTTTGGCTCAAACTCAAAAACCCAACACTTAGATCTAAAAACAAAAGGAATGAGGGACAAACTCCATGTGCACAAAATCAAGATTAAACTCATAAAATCCGCTCAAATGCTCACTGACTCTTTAAAAAAGGCATCCTCTGCGCAAAGAATCTCACTACTTCTTCCTTTCCTCCACAGAGGCACTCCGTGATTGGGTTTCCTTTTGTTTTTTTTTTGTGTTCTTCTTGCTTGATTTTCTCAGCTTTTATTCAGTAATATCTCATTGGGCATGGAAGGGTGTTAAGTTGTAGGGTCTCATTACTGGGTACACAGGCGCGGCACTCAGACTGACAGAGGCAGAGAGGAGATACTTCAAACTCCTTACCTCCTGATCCTCAACAACTCCTGATCTTCAACCAATGACTCCTGTCTTCTCAGATCCATCCTTTTGTCATTTCTCATCTACCTGAATAAACCCCTTAAGCCCTCTCTGTGTGCCTGGTGAGATATTCCTTTTTCATCATATTTTATTCTTCTTATATTTACTTAACACACTTTTCAGTGTATGCTTTCTCTAGTCTTGTGTCTCCACCTTCATTGCTGTTCCTGTTCCTCACTCAAATTCAACTAACCTTTTTCTCAACACTTCAAGCCTTTCAATGCTGGATTTTTGTGTTCTGTTTCAACTTTTCCTGTTTCATATCCGCATGTTGATTCTCCTTTCTCCTTCAATTCCCATTTTTCAGTATAATCAATTCATAACTTTAAAAATTTTTGGACCCCCAAACAAAAAAAAGCATCCCATCAAATCATTCCCTATCCTAAAAACCCTTCCAGAATTATTTAACTCAAGATTTTTGCAAATGGTTGGAATGGTTCTTATCCTTGCCAGAGATAGAAAAAAAAATTGATGACTGGGTTGCTAACATGGATCCAAAAACCAAAGTTGTTATTGACTATTGTCAGTCAGAAGCCTTCTCCTCAATTTACCCAAAAAAGGACTTGAAATCAACAATCAAATTGCTCAATCTAGTATTTACTCTATTCATTAATTGGTTCAATTCTCTTGGTAACAAGCTTGCTCAAATGCAAGTTTCACTTGGTGTCATGGCCCTCAACTTTCTCAATCTACCTCCCTACCTCCAATATAAGCCTCAATACGCATTTCTATCTGGAATGATACCAGCACCAAATCAGACAGACATGTTAAAAATCAATAATGTTCTCCGTCCATTAGTTGATGAACTTCTTGATTTGAAAAATGGGATAAATATTCAAACCATTCATTTTCCTTGTGGTTGGAAGGTTTTTGTGAGGCTCTGAGCGCTACTTGGTGATGTTTTTGCTACCCACAAGGTGGCTGGCTTTGCCTCCCATTCAGAAACTCATTTTTGTTCATGGTTTAATACTTCCAAAGCTGATATCAAATCAATGAAAATTGTTCAACCTTGAACTCAATGGAAGACTCTTGGGGTTTCTAGAAGATGGCTTGAAGAGAAAAACTCAAGTTCCTTGGCAAAATTATTGAATTTGACTGGCATTAGGTGGTCTGAACTAAATAAATTACCTGATTGGGATCCAGTGAAGCATGTTGTGCTTGGAGTAATGCACAATTTTTTTGAAGGTGTTTTTCAACACCATTTTTGATTTTTTTGGGGCTTGAATGGCAATTTATTCAATTCTCATCAGACTGCTCCTCCAATTCATTTTTTGAATGAGCAAGTGAATAAAAAACTGATATCTGCCAGACTTGATGTAGTTGTACCTGCTGGGGTAACTCAGATGCCTCAAGGCTTTGGAGGAGCAAAGAATGGTAAGCTCAAGGCAAGTGAATGGTGTAATTTTTTCACCATCCCCTTGCCCTTGGCTGTAATAGATGTTTTCATCAACTCCAACATTGACAATGATTTGGCATTGCATAAAATGGTCATTAACAACCTCTGCTTGCTTGTTCAATGTACCAGGATTGTCATCTGCAAGCAAACAACAATAGAAGACATTCATTGCTTTGAAAACAAGTACATCATCTACACTGCAACTTCCCCAGAGCTTTTTCCAGATCACCCGGTGCTGCCCAATCACCACTATGCACTTCACATACCAGATTGAATGCAATGGTGGGGCCCCCTGATGGGAGTATAGGAATTCCCAGGTGAACAATTGATTGGTCTCCTTCAAAAGTGTACTCTAACATGAGCCCTAGTAAGTTACATGATTGAAGCATCAGGTCATTTTGGCTTTCCACTTACTTGGTTTTTCAGAGCACATTGAACTTTCAATAATGTCAAGGTGCTGCCGGCACCAAAGTTTTATTGTCCAGAAAAGTCTTCAATGTGCAAATACCCCCAGAAAAATTCAGCAAAATACAAAAATAGTATTCAATTCAGAGGACTAACAGAAAATCCTCAACATTTTCAAGAGTGAATATCCTAATCTCCAATCATACAAGGATTTTCCCCACCCTGATAATTCAAAAGTTTTTTTCAAAAAAGCATACAAGATTGGGTCTCTGGACTGCCAACCCTTGAAAAGAATTTCAAAGAAGAAACCTAATAATATTTTATCCTATTCCAAAGATGGAGAGGAGGCATTTGGGGTTTTAAATACTATATTCAAGATGATTGGAGATCTGACATAACTATGGTGAAAATTTGGTCACTGCAACAGGTAAAGCAGATTGATTCATTTGCAGTGTTCTTAGATTGACTGTCAGTTATGCAGGTGAAGTTGGGGAGTCCCAACTTTTTACAAGCTGATGAAGTCATGAGCCTGGTTGCTTACCAATTTCTTCCCGTGTGGACTCTTGGTGAACCTCAAACTTCCTACTTGATTAGGCTCCTGAGTGGGCTTGTTGTCAGCAACGTTTTTGCTACAAATGAGACCATTGACAACCCAATGGAAATTGATAGTTCATGTTGTACCTATCCTCTCATTTCTTCTGTTCATTTGTAACCTATCCAAAGATCCTCAAGTATTTCCAAATTTTCTACATTTATGATTGTAAAATTGTTTATTTTGATTTCAGACATGATACAAAAATAGTGGCCAGAAGACAAGGAGAAATCACTGGTACCAAATGCCATACAAGTTGGACATTTTCTTTGACACATCTCTAATTGGGGTTCCAAGAAGGCTGCACATAAGACAAGAATAGTGGCCATGAGAGAAATACAATGACCATGATCCAAAGACAATGTCCATGAGACAAAAACAATCAAAAATAAAGAAAATTGGATTGAAAAAGACCACACATCCCATGAAAACCACTGCTTTTTGGCATGTGTTTACTGAACCTTGCTCCACTCTTTATGAGATATTCCACCCATGTATTCACTGCTGCCGCCATCATGATCTATCCCTACATCTTCTTGACCATACTCTCCATAGCTAATATCTGCCATGCTTCTTTGGTACTCTCCTTTGCTTCCCTCCTCCTCTTCATACTCGTCCTCCTCTTCATCCTCTGACTCATCATCATTTGAAAATTTCAAATTGATTCTCTCACCATAATTGCTGTCACCATTTTCATCATCTTCCTCTTCATCTTCTGATTCATCCTTTTCCAAGAAATCAAATTTGTAGTTCTTGGTTGCATGTTCCCAGTGCTTCTGGGTAAAATTATTGTTGCTCATTCATTCATTGGTATTTTTGAAATGAAGTGATTCAGCAGGGTTGGGCAAAAAGGCCACATTATCCAAATTGGCTTGTGTTGAGCTTTGACCTGGTAGCCTGTCATTATACAAATAAAAATTGTAGAATTCAATTGGAAAAACTTTGGGAGCCTTGGGGAAAGGTGTGGGGGCTGGATTCTTCATTTGGACATGCCAACGCTTTTGGAATAATTTTCCATCAGCTTCATCTGCCTTTTTCATGACTTCATCAAGTCTCCGGATGAAGGTGGTTGCATCCTCAGATTGGAAAGGTAACTTCTTGAAAAGGTAGACATTATCTTTGGATTAGTATTCATCACTGCTGTGAGCCTGCAAGGATTTGATGATTATCAAGTATTCATTTGGAAGATTTTTGCTCATGGAAAATTTGTACCTTGAATCTTGCAACTGAAAGAATACAACTTTAGATATTGAATGAACGGTGAGACTTTCAAATTTTCAGGCACTTAATTGTTGACAGGATTTTGCTATGACCTTTCTTTCTTCATCTTGATGGTGCTTTCCTTCCTCTTTCTTGTCTTTGCAATAGATGCTTGCCAAAAAATAGTAAACATAGTGATTGTAGGTCCGGCTCAAAAGCTCAGAGTTGTTGACATATGCTCAATTGATGTCCATAAAATTGTAACATCCACCAACAACTAATTGTCAAAAGGTCATTATAGCAGAGATCTGGAAAGCTTCATTATATAGAGAGTTGGGTTGTCCATTGAGGTCTGGTGCCCAGTTGCGGAGACCAAGCTTTGCTAACAAAACTTGGACATATTGTATCATGAAGTCAGGTAGGTGAATGATGTGTTTACCAATTTTGGTTTGATTTTCTCAGGCTTCACAAAGAAACTGAATGGTTTCTATGGGGAGTAAATTGGGGCTGTTTTTTTGTTCAAGAGTGCTCTGGATGTGAGTTGATGAGGTGAATAATTGATGGAATTTTGAAAGTTCTTCTGGAATTGGGTTGGTTGGGATGGCTTTCTGAGTAACAAGGCCCCACAATAGCTTGATATGAACATATAATGCCTCCTAAAAGTTTAAATGAGTTAGTAATGCATTTTGTATTGAAAAAAAAAAGAAATTGGAGCTTGCCTTGGTGTGCTCAAAGCCACTAGGATGGTCCTGCTTGGTCATCTGAAATCTTCTTTGAATTTGATACAGGTTTCATTGTGGCTTTTCCTCTTGAAACAGGTGTTGCTGGAGTTTCTGAATGGGCATGGCTGCGGGTTGGAGTTGTCTTTGGTGGGGAGGTATTGGTGGTTACTTTTGATTTTGGTTTAGTTGGAGGTGCTTGGCTTTTGCCAGGAATTGAGGTACGTTTGGTATTTTTCTCAATGGCTGCCTTTTTTGGTGGGGTTGAATTTGACGCATTCTGCATCTCCATTACATTAACTCATGCAAGGAGCTGGGAGATAACTTTGTCCTTCTGGGCCAAATTCTGTTGAAGCTCACTAATGGCTTGGGAACCTAGCACAACTATGTGATTGGTTATATTTGCCATGGAGGCTTGAAGGAAATACTTGGAAGAATCCATAACAGTAGATATTTGAAGGGGAAATGGAAGACCAGTTTTCAATGGGGATGAATGGACACAACCCCCGGAGATTATCAAATAGCTACCTTTCTCACTACAGGAACCTATGATCAGGCTGTGGCTAATCCAGTCCCCTAATCAAGATTTCTTCTTGGGATATCTTAGTTTCCACTAATCACTTGCAAGTACTCATGTGACAAACTTGTCAAACAGGCTAATCAAGTCAGCTAGTCTCATGCGGGATAGTATGAAACAGGTCTGTCAAGTCAGCTAGGCCCAATGCAGAGCTACAAGTATCCCACACAATTCAGTGGGAGTGTCAACAGGAACATCATGTAGCCTTTCTAATATACTAGTGCGGGTTACGCACCAACATCCTGCATCCGGGCAACTCTCTGGAGAAAACACCACCTGTTTGCAGGAGGTGCAACTATACTAAGGACACTTTATTCCCAGTGGTCAAGATATGCTTATAGAGGTCAATGACAATGTCACTTTGTGAGGACATATGATGACTGAGTAACCAACTACAAGCATGCAGGGACTGAGGTCCTGAAGACTGCATGAAAGCATTGATTATATCTCAACAATCTTGACCCCTGGGAAGCCAGCATCCTTAGTAATATAGTTGGTAGTACATTTGGCATGCACATGAGAGACCTGGATTCAATTCCTAGAGGACACATGTTATTTTCACATTCTTACAGGGGGGGCGGGTCAGGACGATGTGAGTGAGGTTTGAAAAAATCCATCTTGTCAAGGATTTTGTCGATTTGACAACTGCCGAGCGCACAAGATTGGTCAAATCAACAAAGATTTCAGTAAGTGGATGCCCTTAAAGGTGGTTGATACATTTGTTCCTCGTTAGACAAACTGGTTGCCAAACTAAGCCGACAGAGTTTACGAAGGTGTAGCTTGTTGCGGATCCGAAAAACTCAACATTTACAAGCCCGCGGTTACTGGCATCTCATGGTCTAGCCGAAATCTTAGTTGGTTAGAGAGAAGGTCATCAAAATAAGATGACTTGAACAAGTTGGAACGAGAGACCAACTTCCGCGTCTTTCCCCGCAAACTCATCTAGAGACCATTTATAAATGGCTCGACAGGGATTCTCCTGGGTTGCTGCGAATAAACCCCCTTTGTCTTGCATGTCGCCAAGTGATAAATCGGTCCGAGTATCATAGCAAAACTTACACTCTCCTTTCGCTAGATAAATAAAATAAAATGAAATTATCCTCCACGTTCGCTCAGCGGTAGTTTTTATTTTGTTTCAACGCCCAAGAAATGAGATCTTTTTGTTTGATTCGCGTGACCCTAAGAATATTACTGAGTGGTGTGGCGTGGTCAATTCTTGAAATTTCAGCAGCGGAGGATCTAACTCGAAACCCAAACCTCGGTACCCAAATAAAGAGTTTGTCTTCGTTTTTCTCAGTTCTTTGGAAGCTAATATTATGAGAATTCGAAGCTTGTTCAAATTCGATTCCCCCCCCCCCCCCCTTCTTCTCCTTTGAATAGCGCATGATGCGAATGAGTTGATAGCCGCCGATGTGAATGAACACTCAGCAGCGGCTAGTGATGTGGGTGAACACTCAGCAGGGAGAAGTGATGGACCCAAGAACGATGAATCCTTGGCCGAGGGTCAGAAGAAACTCCCCCCGAGATGATTAGAGAGTTTGTCCGTGAGCTGATGAAAAGTTTTTCCTTGATCTCTAGAGTCTCGACTTGTTCAAAGGACTAGGATGTCGCGTGAGTGGCCTTTGTTAGCCCCGAGAATAACTCAAAACTTAAACAAGGCTCCGCGGCTCATGATAGCGCTTTCTAATGTACTAGCTACTATCGTCGACTCCCCATCCGAGGGATATGACACCTCTAGTGAGTCAAAATGGTCATTGCGACGGTAAACATGTTTCTCCGATACCAATAGGCTTGATGATTGGGTCATAAACTTAGTAATTTTAAACAAAGTGAGGGAAACGTACCTACAACCTCAACACGAGAACCCACTGTTGCAGCCTTCATCTGCGGGAATTAGCGTAGATTCACAACACAAGTTGGAAGCTTTCATCGAAATTTTCGAAAAAACGCTAAGCGAGCTTGACGAGTTGAAGAATCGTCCAACTATCGCATTCCCATCAACTTCGTCGAATGATCAGCACGAGCGAGATAGCCTCGCCACCTTACCACACGCAGTTCACTTATCAGAGCAAGCGAAAGCTCTCCGTTCTCTTGAAAATCTCTTCACCCAGGTCATGGGCAAGGAAGCAAAAGGAAAAGGCATCTTAGAACAGCCTGGAGGCCGGTCAGAAAACCACCCGGAGGGTTTGAAAGGGTCACCTCAAGGAGCTTTACAAGATGCCACTGACCCTGTTCTTGAAATTCTCAACTCATTTGTGAAAGATGTAGAAAATAATCAACTTATGACCCAGAGTGACCTCGAAGTTTTTGTGAACGGTCGAAACAAGCAAAATCTCATAGCATCTCATTTACTCCAAACCCTAAACTCTATAAAATCGGCTGGAGCTCTGGCTTATAAAACTAGCTATTTGAGTTTTGATCTTAGGTTAACGTTTTTAAAGAATGGTTTCGGTCAAAAAATCCCGAGCATTACAAAGTGTGAGTGAAATGAAAGAGATATACATAGCATAAACTATAAAAAAAAGCGATTCATTTACTGACCAAAATAAACAAAACCAAAACTAAATCCTTCCATCAGTTTTAGACGAAGAGAGTTGGAAAAAAATTGAATTCGAATTCCTGGAGAAGGCCGTCGAACTTCTCGCGCAAAAAACATCAGACGAAAACAAGGACTTTTTGCCCATTTTATCCCACACGATGAGCTTCATCAAGTTCATAGCTTTTTCCAGCGCTCTTTCGCCATCTGATAAGAGCTTCATGGAAGATGATTTGAAAACTCTGTTGCGCGCCATGTACGCCGCATTAATAGAGTCCAAAGCTGAATGGCCGATATTGAGAAACCCGATGCATATGATCGATATCAAACTTTTTCACAACATCCTACGCTTCCTGGGCCGTTACCATGTTTTCACCGACCCGACATCCCTAGTCAATGATGTATTCCCAGAAGCTGGGGTATTCGAGGCAGCAATCGCCCTAGCATCAAGTGCGGTACTTCTTAACCACCGAATCTATAGTTCTCGTGGGATACAAGCGTATGGCTGCGTGACAGATTTAGAAAATCCGCTTGAGATGTTCATGTTCATCCAAGACAAAGCTAAACTTTTAGATTACATCGACGAGACTCCAGATAAAATGGTTGGGGTCGAATTTCTTCCCGAAAGCCTGAGATCTGATCAGAACGTCATCCATGCGCTGCAGCTATTTGCTTTCACCAACCTAGCTTTTATGCATCAGAGGGAAGTGTATCATCATTTGACCCATAGTTCCGGCCTGTCCCAATTGTTTTTTGAATCCTGGCCCGTGCTTTGTTCCGCCTGGTTACCCGATATCGTTCAAGCTTTCCTCGTGGCTAGGAGGTAGTCGGATAGCATGGTTCATGATCATGATTTTTACAGATAGAGAAATACGAAGGAGCAAAGAATTCTCAAAGAAATTTGATCAAAAATTACTGCCATCCATCACATGTGTACATAAATGAGAGCATCCGCAATTGTTGTGGGTAACTTTTTAATCGGTAAGCCCTCGTTAGCCAAAAAAAAATTGTAAGCGAGGCCCTTTACAGAGCGCACCCTCCAATCGCGCTCGGCAAAGTGTCTCGCCACCTACCTAAAGAGCCGGGTCGTCCAGCCGTGCACGATCCAAGCTCCACGTCATCAACTCCAACATCCAACAATCTGCAGCAAACTTCCACCTTCTCCAACATCCAACACCATGATTATCCTGAACCTCCGCAAGGACTTCCCCATCCACATCCAACCATCATTCAGCCATTGAAAACGGATGCTTGATGTTGGGATCAAGCCCCACAAAGCCAATCTGCAAGCAAAAAGAAAACACCAACAAGCTAGAATTGAGTGTCAAAGGGTGGAAGGAGGAAGGGATATGGGAGGGGGGGATGGGGATGGATATGGGATGAGGGACGGGGAGGGGGAGGGGGAGGGATATGGGAGGAGGGATGGGGATGGGGAGGGATATGGGAGGAGGGATGGGGATGGTAGATGGGATGGAGGGTAGGACAATGGAGAGTGGATTTACAAAGGGGAAGGAAGAAAAAATGGGGATATCAAAATGTACATACTTTCTATCCCATGTAAATCCTACCAAAGGTTGCGTAAATCCCACCAAAGGTCCTGCTTAGCAAGCTCCATAAATTTTTATAACTTTGTTGATTTGGGGTTGGAGTTATGGAGCTTGCTTGTAAGTGAGGGTCTATTTTTGCCATGGCTGGGGACCCCACTTGGCATATTTAGCTATCAAGCGGGGTTAACAAGAACAATTGCAGATGCTCTGAGAAGAAGTCAAAAAAAGAAATGGTGTGAGATTTAGAAGACAATCTTTTCTTGTTAGCTGTTCAATTCAATCTGTTGAACCAAGGATGATCACAGCAACATGATCAGCAGGAGGCCAAACAACAACTGACTGACAGGGCCTGTAGGGGACCAACCGGCAACCACACATTAACCCAATCTGCATTTACATATTTATGCACAACAAACTCAGTCTATCCCAGTAGGTTAGGTTTCTGTTGCAGAACTTGCATCTATTAATCTTCAAGTTCTTCTACTCTCTCTTCCCTTTTTTTCACTCATCTTCTTCATTTTCATCATCTCTGATACCTGCCTGTGTTGAACAACACAATGATTGGCTGGTATATCTCATGTGAAGTTGTAGTTATTTGAGGACTCAAGGTTGTTTATTGCAGAATTTTATATAGCAGTAACAGTAAATGATATCTGATGAGAAACACATTTAGAAACTTGATAAAAAAGGAGACATAGAGACTGTAGGAAGTATATGAATGGAAATTAGAATAGAGTTACCAGGTGGTTGCAGTGATATGCCTGGATGCCAGTCAGAAGTATGAGCTCAGAACAGGGTGGTTTGAGAACTAGTTACATGCCTGGTGAGTCATAGTGAAATGTAAGATTTTAGGAATGGTTAGAAAATTCAACAGATTAACTGAAACTTTGAAGAAGAGGAAAAGGTCAGAGGGAATATATACAGTGAAAAAGGAAAGGTCAATAAGCACCTCCACCCAAATGCGTTCCAGGCTCCTCCTGGTCTCTGAGCCATATTGGAGGGTCTTGATCACCTTATGGAATGTTTGACATTGGTGGAGCAATTGGGTAGGATTTGACAGATAGGTTGAAGAAATAAGAGGCAAGAGAGAGAGAGAGAGACAATAAAGAAGGGGGAGGAGCAGGAATAGGGAAGCGGATGTCAGAGAGGACCCGCTGAAGTGCAGAACACATCAAGAGTGAGTGCAGGGAGTATCTGTTAGATGACAACTTCAACCTCATCAACCTCCTTAGTGACGTCAGCACTTGCAAATGCTCCAAACTGAGTTGCAACACTGCAGCTGTCCCACTGCAGTGGTTAAACTAACGTCTACAAGTGCCAGTTGATAAATTGTCTAGCCCAGTCTTGTTCCTGTCTCTGTTTGCTCTGGTCTCTTTCTCCTTCTCTTTCTCTTTCCTTTCTCTTTCCACCCTTCACTCGTCTAAATCTCCCCCGTCATCCACTGCCGCATCCGCCTACCACAACTCCCGACAATCCCAGAAATTTCCTAAGAACTCAGGAGGAGCTAGAAGCAGCCTAGGAGGAGGTTCCGGCTAGATTTTGGCCAAACTCCAGTCTGAGTGTCTGTTTAACTGGTCAAGTTTCATATCCAGGTTTCCTGTTATCTTTACTGTTACTAATTTGTAGTACGTGCTGCAATAAAGAACTACTTGTGTCTCTTGGAATGGTAGCAAGAGTCAATTCTTGGCACCTACGTAGAACAGAAACAAACGGACAATTCTGAACCTTGAGTTATTATGGCCACAGCTCAACCCACCAGTGGTGTTCAAATCCATATCCCCGACTCAAGTGACTCTGGGGACAACTACTCTGCTAAGTCAAAGCTGCCCATACTCACTAGGCACAATTGGTACAAGTGGAAGGCAGAGTTTGAAAATCTGCTGATAAGCAAGGGTCACAAGGAACTACTCAATCCAAAATGGGTGAAGGACAACTCAGAATCTAAGAGGTATTGGAAGAAAACTGCTCTAGCCGTCCATCTACTATTCCACTCTGTCAATTGCAAGCTTAAAGGATAAATAACTCCCCATTGAAAGGACTTCTCACAGGCTTTCAACAAGCTCAAATGGGTGTGTGGGGAAGATTCTCTAATAGTTATAGTCAATCAAGTCTCTCAGCTGGGGAAAATTCTTTATCAACCCAATGCATCCATTTGAGAACACTCCATCACTTTCTGCAAAAGGTATCTTGCCCTCCAAGAGACTCTTGATGCACAAGAGGCTCCGGGTCCAGAAGAATACATAAGCATATCATCCTCCCTAGCCGCAATCCTCTTCCTTAAAAGTTTTTGACTAGACACTTCTCTCAACTCCCTGATACAGTTATGCCACAACATTCAACCCTTTTGTTTTGATAAAATCTAAAACCGACTACTTGCAGAAGATACTCAAAGGGAAAGTGAAAATCCCAAACAAGCCTATCTCACTAACCCCTTGAGAAACCAACAAACCACTCGTCCCGGGATGTCCAACTCATGCCCTCAGCGTCCTCGGCCAAACATCCCATCTACCTCCAATCAGAACAATGTGACTCCCAACCTACCAACGACTCAACCAGTTCCTCAACCCGCAATCCCAACTTGACATCATCCCTCTCACAAGCCCACCAAATGTCAACTCAACCCAGGGGATGATAACCTAGCTCATTTTGAACGTTTCCTCAACTCCACAGTTCAGGACTTTCAACGCATGCAGTCTTCCAATTTGGAAAACTTGGTGAAAGATGATGACACAGCGGATAATGAATCTCCCCCTGAAGGAAACATTGTTGAGGAAGCAGAAGAGCCAGAAGACTCAGGTTTCTTTGTTGACATGGTAACTGCGTAAAACTTAACACACCCGTCTCATTCCCCTTCATCCAAACTCATCTACAACTCAGGCGCCACAAAATCCATTGTATGCAACCCTGCTCTACTCCAAGACATGAAGCACTGCAACCAACCCATGAACACGTATGGAGGTCAGATCCAGGTTACTCACACAGGGAATCTAACCCTGGGTTCTGTATCAATACATCCGGTATACTACGCCCCTGATGGACCGCGCAACCTCATCTCTGCCTCCCAGCTGGAAGATCCTGGTCTGAAAATTGTTCACCAACACCGTATAGTACTAATTAAGTCTGCAGACACCATAGTGTTCAGGTTTTGTAGAATTGGCAATCTATACGTAGGGATACCTCCAGCATTCAACCTTTTGTGCGACTCCATGACGGATAACCCTAAGTTAACAGACTGGCACATAGCCTTGGGTCATCCATCAGACCCTTATCTTAAGCAGTTTTTGAAGATTCACGGATTGTTGTCCCCTTCCGACAAGCACTTTGCCAAGAACTGTGCTGTGTGCAAGTCGTGCAAGTTAAAAAGATCCCCACACTCCAATCCACTTCCCTGCACCCCCTTCCCATTTCATAATATTCACTCGGACGTCCTTCTAATCAATCCTCCCTCCAAGAATGGCCTTCAATATATCTTGGTGCTAATTGATGATTTTAGTAGATTCAATTGGATATACATTCAAAACACCAAGGGAGAGTCTGAGACCAACATCCTATCCTTTTTCAATGAAGTCAAGAATAGGTTTGGTTGCTTTCCGGCAGTATTCCACTCTGACAGAGGGGGTGCGTTTATCTCAACCTCCTTCCTAAGTGAACTCCGTTGCATTGGAACCGCTGTGGAAAGGGGGCCTGCTGATTCTCCTCCAACAAATGTTTTAGCTGAATGGTTCAACCAAAAAATACTTACCAAGCTTTGATGCATCCTGTCTCAGTAAAACTTACCAATATCTTACTGTGATGAGGGCGCAAAATATTGCTTGATGCTCATCAACCATCTCCCAAGTAAGGGACTCAAGTGGGAATCTCCCACCAGTCAACTCTCACACTTGGACTGCTTGATTGAACCAAATTGAAGTATTTATCATCTCCTTCCATTTGGCATCAAAGTAAACGCTTATCAAAAGTTCACCCACTTGAAGGTCTTGCCTCCTGGTTATCCTGTACTCTTTGTGGGATACAAACCCCTGTCTGATGCAGCTCAATTCCTGGACCCAGCTAAGGGAACCATCACAATCATTAGAGACTTCTCTCCCTCCAAACTCAACTTCAGGTACAATTCCCCTGATGCTCTCAAGAAACCTCCGTCTACTCTTCCCCATTTCTCTGCTCCCTCAAACACCTATCATTCTCTTCACAAACCTTCCACTTGGGTAAAAATAAAGATGAAACATCCGGCCAACTCCAGTCGCAAACGGTTGCGGGAAAAACCAGTTCTCCTAGCAACTGCCTCCTCTTCAGCTTCCCTGGATCCTGTACACAATCCGCCAGTAGACTCCTCTCCTGATACGGCCACCTTGCCTGTAATGGCTCAACTAACTCCTGCTGCAACTAAAGGATATGCATACGTCCCTTACTATGACGTAGCACCCCAAAAAATATCCAGCCACATCAACCCCTTGGCCATTTTAACTTCATCCCGCAGGGGACAACCCTCCACCACACGCACCTTGGAACCAAGCCAAGACTCAACCAATCTTGCTGAGGTGGTTACTGTCAAGGCGGTAATGAACAATCCAATCAAGAAACCAAAATGTCTAGCATTGATGGCTGAAGAGAATGCCTCTTTCCTGTCCAAGAACACGGGCACCTTAGTGCCCTGGCCTGAAAACAATAAGCTAATTGGTGCAATGTGGAGGCTAGTCAGAAAGAAGGAAAAATTTGGTGAGACCACTTGACGCAAGTCCAGGTGGGTCTGTTTTGGCAATAACCAAGATGAAGGCGTTCACTACTACAACACCTACTCTAGCGTTGGATGGAATGAGTCAATGAAGGTCATTCTGTCAATGGCCGTTCAACACGGCTGGTTGGTGTTTCATTTTGATGTAGAAAATGCGTTTCTCTATGGTGATATTGACGCCATGGTCCACCTTTCTCAATTTTTGGGTTTTGAGGTCCCTGGGAAGGAGGACTGGGTGTGGCATCTTAACAAGTCATTATACGGCACTAAGCAGGCACCTAGATGTTGGAAGAAACACCTTACAGGCACTCTGAGCAAGCTAGGGATGACACCATCAACTGCGGACAAATATCTCTTTATTAATTGGTCTAAGACTTTGATACTACACATTCATGTGGACAATGGTCTTGTTGTAAGCAAATTGCGCAAGAAGGTTCTACAATTCCTAGCCAATCTGCAGGAAACGTAAAAGATCAAGTCTGCAGAAAAGCCAGTACAACACCTGGGCTACACTCTTGACTGGAAGGAAAATGGCTTGGTACTAATTCATCAACACGACTACTGTGAGAAGGTACTTGATGAATTCTCTATGTCTAACTCCAATCCAGTTAAAATCCCAGCTCCAATGAACCTCATCAAACAAGAAGCCAAAGACGCCAATCCCTTCAACGTCAAAGTCATGGAAAAGGCCATTGGCATGTTAAACCACCTAGCCCTACATACTAGACCCAATATCATGCATACGGTCAACATCCTATCTCAGTACACCAACAGACCCACTGTCAAACATTGGAACTTCATCAAGCACCTTTTCCATTACCTACGTGGCACCACTGATGTTGGCATCCTGTATCAAAAGTCTGCTGATCAGAACAAGCACCTGCGGGGATGGGCGGATGTGGACTATGCCAACTGTACGGACACGCAGAAATCTATGACTGGCTTTGTAGTTACCCTGTATGGGAATCCTATAAATTGGGCATCCAAGAAGCAATCTGTAGTAGCCCAGTCCACAATGGAAGCCAAGTTCATTGCTATGAACCACTGCACTAAGCAAGTGAGGTGGTTTTCAGCTCTGATAGTCAACCTAGGTATTAAGATCAATGCTCCAGTCATATACAACAACAACTCTGGTGTTAACTTCCTCAGTAAGGAAGCTCAGCTGAACCCCAATTCCAAACACATTGAGGTTAGGTATCAATACTTGAGAGACCTAGCGGCTAAGTTGCTTATATCTGTCAAACAAGTTCCCTCCACCAAGATGATTGCCAATGTACTCACCAAGCCACTAGGACCGGCAAAAGTCACTGCTGCTTGTCAACAACTGAGATTGACTAAGGCTGAACCCAGGATGAATTTTAGATGAAAAATTCAACCTAATCAACCTCCTTAGTGACTTCAGCACTTTCAAACGCTCCAAACCGAGTTGCAACACTGCAGCTTTCCCACCGCAGCAGTTAAACTAACGTCTACAAGTGCCAGTTGATAAATTGTCTGGCCCAGTCTTGTTCCTGTCTCCATTTTCTCTTGTCTCTTTCTCCTTCTCTTTCTCTTTGCTTTCTCTTTCCACCCTTCACTTGTCTAAATCTCCCCCATTGTCCACTGCCCCATCCGCCTACAACAACTCCCAAAAATCCCAGCAATGTCTTCAGAACTCAGGAGGAGCTAGAAGCAGCCTAGGAGGAGGTTCCGGCTAGCTTTTGGCCAAATTCCAGTCTGAGTGTCTGTTTAACTGGTCAAGTTTCATATCCAGGTCTCCTGTTATCTTTACTGTTACTAATTTGTAGTATGTGCTGCAATAAATAACTACTTGTGTCTCTTGGAAGTATCTTCCAGGAGGGTGCTAGGGCTGGCGGCAAGCCTGAGTTGAGACTGTGGAGTGCTTCAGAGAGCAATATTGGGGACTAGCAGGAAACCGCCCATGCCAAAGTTGGCCCAGGTCTGTTGACAACAAAAGTGTGAATTCAGATATTGTTATAATTCCTTGTTTTCAAACTCTGCTTTATTTTCAATTAATTCACCTCAGAAAAATCATGTAAAAGCCATGGCTACACAGTGACAGCCGCAAAACTCATGAATATGCCTTTATTTAAATTGTGTGAGAATCTCATGTATAAGCAATACTCTTTTCTCAATTGTTTCTTTTTTTATTTTTCAATTTAATTCATTAACTATTGCAATGCCTATACTATGCTAATTTAGGCTTGTGTTCAAACTAAAGTTGTTGTGCCCTTCAGATTAGGACTAACAGCTTACTTTTTTAAGAAATTTTAAGCCATAAGATGCTGTTGAAAACAAGTGTCCACTTTTTCCAATTCTTTCCTGATATATTTCATATCCTGTATACCTGTATATTTCATCTCAAACACTGCAAAGCCTGCTGTTGGCACAGTAACACAGTGAGTCAGCCAAATTCCCTCATCTATCTTGAATTGATGTAGTAACTTATAAGACATTTTAATGGTGATTCCTGTCTGGATCCTCAATAATTCATTTGGTTTTTGTGTCTCATACTCACTCTACTCTATCTGTTAATTCCATTATTTTCTCTCATTTTTTTTTTGCTTTTAGGAATTATTAATGTTAAAAATTTTCTAAAATTCCCTCATTTGGTTACCATTAGGTTAGACCAATTTTTCATGAGGCAATAATCATACTTTTTTTGTGTGTCTTATACTCACTCATTCTAAGTTGCTCAGTTTTTGCTTGTCTGTTAGAAATTATTCCTCTTAGAAATGTCCTAAGAGGGCCACATTTTGTTCCCATTAGTTTAAATTTCTTGACTGCTTTTGGTTATCTCAGATATTTTTTCTGATAAAGTTAGAATTCCTAGAACACCAGAACCATTCACTTCAAACAGTTTGGAATTTTTGGGTGCTTGATATTCATAGCATGGAACATAAAATTTAGGGAGAAAGAAAGGAAAAACAGGAATAAATCATTTTGAGGTCCAAGAGTGGCACAGTTAGAGAAAGTTCAAATACATTGAATGGAGAGAAGAGGATATCAAATCAAAACAGAGAAAAACAGAAAAAGGCTTATTCATGACAAGAAAAGAAAAAGGAAGCCAGGAGTGAGAAATGGTTTATGCTGAAGGATTTTATAGAAAGTGGTGATTAATGAGATTTCTAAAATTCTAAGTTGAGATTTTATATCTTCTTCTCTAGTTCAGATTAATTATTGTCTGTAATTTTAATTATTGGATCAGTATTAGATACTTGAGTTTGATCAAAATTAGGTTCTCACATCTAACATTAATAGTGTTGACATGAATAAATGTCAAATGTTTCACAACGCTAAATCTGGTTTTATATAAATGACTGGAAATGAAGAGAGGTGAAACTTTCAAAGTGAGACAGATGAAAAAGAGAATAAAAAGAGAAAGAGTGAATGGAACCAAACAAAAGAGAGAAAACAGAAAGTGATGGATAAAATAGTGGGAAAAAAGGAAAAAAGCATGAATAAGGGTGTCCAGCATGTTCAAACCAACATTTTTTCCCTTGAAATTAGGACTAAAGGCTTACTTTTGTGTATCTCAGTTTTTTCTTTGAACTGGTTATGAGCCCAGAGCTGAAACTCTGAGAGCCTCAAGAAATTTCAAAAATTCAAACTAAGAAAACAAATAAAATCCCCAAGCTTTCTGATTTCAATTACACCAAATTGATATTCAAGGTTGGGTGCTTCATTATGGAAAGGCCAATTGTTGAGTTAACTGGTAATATCATCCATTGTCTTGAAAAACTTACTATCAAAGACTCTGGAAAATTGAGATTAAATAACTCAATAAATACTCAAGCATTGGGAATAATACTAAACTATGTGGGAAAGGAAAATATAGCCAGACTGGTTACCAAAAACAAACAAAAATACCTTTTGAATCTCTGGAAAAACATGAAAATTCATTTTTAATGAAATTCCATCAAAAATCACTCCAAATTCTTTACAGAATCCTTGACCATACCTTTTAAAAATGATAACAAGGAATTTCTAAAAGACCTGGAACATTGCAGTTTCATGAGAGTTTTAGGCTTAAAAATTGGAATTCTGAAAGATTGAAATCTACACAAGAATTTAATTTCTGAAATATTGATAACGTGGATCCCAAAATTCTTTTCAAATATCAAGGATCAAAGTACCAACCAATGGCTACTAAATCTGCATGGTATTCAAAAATAATTTGAAAAAAATTCAAGAGAAACTTCATTTATTACAAGGGTTAATATAATCAAGCCAGAAACTTCCCTAGCATCAAACTCAAATGTTAAATAAATAAATGGAAAACAGAATGCAAGCACATCTTATCATAAACATAAGTTTTTTCAATCACACCCAAAACTTGAGAAAAATCTAAAATTCAAGCTTAAAAAAAGGAATTTAAAATTGAATCAAAGATGTTCAAAATTCAAGACTACCCACAAAAAAAAGCAAGTAACAACATAAGTGTTGAATAACTCAAAGATTAATTTGCTTGTCTAAATTTTTTACTAATGGCAATTTCTTTACAAGAAACAATTTATGCAGCTTACCTAGATAGTTGAAATATCACATCAAATTATTTCAAATAATTCCACCTTTCCACTATGCAATTCAAAATAATCCATAATCAAACTTGCAGATGTGTAAAACATGATTGGAAAAGTTTTTTTCAATGTACTGCAAAATATTTGTGATTCCACAACCTTCAAGTTTGATTTAATGCATTTTTAAAAACTTTCAGGAGCAATTATAATTAATGGGAAGCTAAATTGGTATTATGCTACACCTCCTTTTGGAGATGTAAACTTTAAACTGGACAATAAAAGCACACATTTTGGTGCAAGATTCAATACAGGAATATTTATTTACCTGGACCCTACTGTGATTTTGTCTTAGGATACTCTTCCATACCACACATTTATTTTTGATTCTCTCTGAAATTAGAATAAATTTTCATAAAGAAAAATGAAAGGAAGCTTTGCAAGGAAATCAGTCCTGTTTGAGATCTCCACAACTAGTTACATATCTCTTTTATTTATCTTTAATGTTAGATTTCTTGTGCTTCTTGGATTATTCAATAAATTACCCCTCCTACCTTTTAAATTCCTCTTAAATACCAAATAAAGCAACAGAAGACCAAAAACCTTGATCACAACCTTCCTCCTATTTCCTGGTTATTATCACATATCTATCTGTGTTCTGAAAGCTCATTTGACACTTAAATTAACTCTTTGGACAGGTAGGTTTATCTCATTTTCCATCTCTGGCCAGCCTTCTTTGCATCCAAGTGTCAATTCAACCAATTTCTGGCATTTTCCAAGTTAAATCCCCCATCAGTTGTCATTTTCATCTCCAAGATCTCACTCACTGAACCTCCAAGGTGAGTCTAATCTCACTTCTTCCACACAAAATGCCCACTTCCCCTGGTCTCCTCAAACTTCCCCCACCCATTTTACAAGTAATTAATTGCCTATCCAGTATTTCTCTTGTCTCTTCCTTCCCATCCCTGTGGGTCCTTTGCCCATTTTTGTCCAAATTTGGTAATACACATCTCCTTCTTTCTTTTTTGCTACAACCAGCAGTGTTGAACTTTTATGAAATTTGAGACAATTGATGGCAGGGTAATGTTGAATTCACGGCTCATTGAGCCATGTGCACGACTCTGTACACGGATATTTGAGTTGTTTACAGGGCTCAATGGGCCGTGTGGCACCCTACACAACTCAAATGAGCTGTGTGGCATGCTAAACTGCTCAACTGGGCCATGTGGCATGCTACACAAATCAAATGGGCTGTGTGGCATGCTACAAGTCCCATTTGAGTTGTACAGCACGCTAAAAAACTAAACTCAAGTTGTGTAGCCTCCACTAAATCATAAATAATGAATAATGAATAATAAATTATAAATTATAAATTATAAATTATAAATTATATATAATAAATTATATATAATAAATAATAAATAATAAATAATAAATAATAAATAATAAATAATAAATAATAAATAATAAATAATAAATAATAAATAATAAATAATAAATAATAAATCATAAATAATAAATAATAAATAATAAATAATAAATAATAAATAATAAATAATAAATAATAAATAATAAATAATAAATAATAAATAATAAATAATAAATAATAAATAATAAATAATAAATAATAAATAATAAATAATAAATAATAAATAATAAATAATAAATAATAAATAATAAATAATAAATAATAAATAATAAATAATAAATAATAAATAATAAATAATAAATAATAAATAATAAATAATAAATAATAAATAATAAATAATAAATAATAAATAATAAATAATAAATAGTGAATAATGAATAATGAATAATGAATAATAAATAATAAATAATAAATAATAAATAATAAATAATAGATAATAGATAATAGATAATAAATAATAAATAATAGATAATAAATAATAAATAATAAATAATAAATAATAAATAATAAATAATAAATAATAAATAATAAATAATAAATAATAAATAATAAATAATAAATAATAAATAATAAATAATAAATAATAAATAATAAATAATAAATAATAAATAATAAATAATAAATAATAAATAATAAATAATAAATAATAAATAATAAATAATAAATAATAAATAATAAATAATAAATAATAAATAATAAATAATAAATAATAAATAATAAATAATAAATAATAAATAATAAATAATAAATAATAAATAATAAATAATAAATAATAAATAATAAATAATAAATAATAAATAATAAATAATAAATAATAAATAATAAATAATAAATAATAAATAATAAATAATAAATAATAAATAATAAATAATAAATAATAAATAATAAATAATAAATAATAAATAATAAATAATAAATAATTAATAATAAATAATAAATAATAAATAATAAATAATAAATAATAAATAATAAATAATAAATAATAAATAATAAATAATAAATAATAAATAATAAATAATAAATAATAAATAATAAATAATAAATAATAAATAATAAATAATAAATAATAAATAATAAATAATAAATAATAAATAATAAATAATAAATAATAAATAATAAATAATAAATAATAAATAATAAATAATAAATAATAAATAATAAATAATAAATAATAAATAATAAATAATAAATAATAAATAATAAATAATAAATAATAAATAATAAATAATAAATAATAAATAATAAATAATAAATAATAAATAATAAATAATAAATAATAAATAATAAATAATAAATAATAAATAATAAATAATAAATAATAAGTAATAAATAATAAATAATAAGTAATAAATAATAAATAATAAATAATAAATAATAAATAATAAATAATAAATAATAAATAATAAATAATAAATAATAAATAATAAATAATAAATAATAAATAATAAATCATAAATAATAAATCATAAATAATAAATAATAAATAATAAATAATAAATAATAAATAATAAATAATAAATAATAAATAATAAATAATAAATAATAAATAATAAATAATAAATAATAAATAATAAATAATAAATAATAAATAATAAATAATAAATAATAAATAATAAATAATAAATAATAAATAATAAATAATAAATAATAAATAATAAATAATAAATAATAAATAATAAATAATAAATAATAAATAATAAATAATAAATAATAAATAATAAATAATAAATAATAAATAATAAATAATAAATAATAAATAATAAATAATAAATAATAAATAATAAATAATAAATAATAAATAATAAATAATAAATAATAAATAATAAATAATAAATAATAAATAATAAATAATAAATAATAAATAATAAATAATAAGTTATAAATTATAAATGATAAATTATAAATGATAAATTATATGGAGTAGTGTATGGGCTCCCACGCGTTGAGGGCCCCTAAACAAGTCTCACAGGCGGTTTGGGGCTGTGTACATGGCTCCCACACGCCTCGAGTGTGTACACGGCTCCCACACGACTGGAGCCGTGAATTCAACATCACCCTTGATGGCACATCTTCATGTTGCATCCTTCCTTTTGAATAACTATTTGTGCAACCATGGCTCAGCTTTTGTGTGCTCAGAATCTCCTCTGGTTTCTTTGAATGTTGAACTGTACCACAGGTTGGCTGGAACAGTGCTCTTGATCTCATTGATATAAAAGCCACCATACTTTCATTAAAATTATTGATCAAGGAAAAGTTTTTTTAATAAAATTCAACATCAAAAATAGTGGTTTCTCAGTTACTTCACCAAAAATTTCTCTTAAACAATCAATGATGTCAAAAAATTGAGTCTTGAGTTTAGTCATCCAATCAATATTTACCTCAAGATGTTATTATTAAGAGAAGTGGTGTTGTAAGTTGAATTATTTCAAATCTTGAAATCTACATGACTTATTCTCTCATCTACACTACCTGCAACTTAAAATTCCCTTCATTAAGCCCACATGGATCTTGATGGAAGAATGAAGTTCATTTTTTAAAGCAGAGACAAATATTATTTCAAATTGGCCAATGCTCAGAATTAATAAATTTTTTAAAATAATGCTGCAGAAATGAGAAGCCTTTGATTGATTCAGGACCTTCCATTCAATTTTACAAAAGAAAGAAAATTGATAAATATTGATAATTTAGTTACACATCGTGGCAGTGAATTAAAATCCATATAATTCAACAAATTTTTGGCAGGGAATGGAATAGGTTTTCACATCTCAGCTCCTTAAGATTTTTAAAAATACCCATGGCTGAAAGAGAAAATTGAATTAAAAGTAAAAAATCCAGAGCTTTTCTAAAAACTGCTTGGCTACTGCATGTCATCTCAGACAAGTCTGTAAAAACCACAATTTGTTAAAATAGCACCACTCCAACAAAAAATAGTCATTTGAAATTGGCTTGAAAACTTTGGTTCAACAAACCCTTCACTCTTTCTTGAGTACACCCTTTTGGAATTTTGGCTTACATCCAAATCCAAAGAGAAACTGTAATTCTAGATTTGATGATAACTCCAATGAAGCAATACTTCTTGGGCATAATTTGGGATGCATAATTGGAAATTTTTAAAAGATAGTGTGGTTTAAATTTATAGAGTTAATATGAAACTGAACCAGGCTTACTGGATTGTGGTAGAAAAAATATCTGGAATCACAAGAGGAGATTCTGAGCCAAAAAAGAAGCACTGTGGATTGCACAATAGGAAGCTTTGACATGAATCTCTAGGTGTGATAGTGAAAAAAAAACACATTTTCTGAATGTCTAAAATGCCCACAACACATACTAAGAAGGGGAAATTATTTAGGCATACATGGAACAAATGATAAATACAAATTCTATAAGAAATCTCAAAATTAGTAGGGATATCCTTTGAAATCCAAATCTAAAGCTTTGAAGTCAATTTAAAGGTGCAAGGTAAATTTTTGGATAAGGGAATTGAGGAAAAGCTCAATGTAAACAATTGGAATCAGAAATGATGCAAGAATATACAAAATTGAATAACTGCAGAAACAATCTGAAGTAAAGTTGTTTTCCTTTTAAGTTAATCTAAATTTTGGTATGGCTGACTATATAAAACCTTATAGATGTGCTCTCTGGCTAGAAATAGAAATTATGCAGAAATTTTAAGGAAATGCAAGACTAAATGAAAACAAAATAAATTGAGGTACAAGCACGGGATGACAACATGTGAATAAAAATGAAATTTAAATTTAAATGAAAGAGGTAGATTAATGAATGTATCAAGGGTTAAAAAAGTTGACTGAGTCTTGGTAATGAGAAAACTTGTGATGAATTCTTTAGCAAATAGTTGGATAGTTGAATATAAAAGGTGTGAAATGATTGTTTGATGGTGACCAGAAAAGGACTCCAAGTGGTAGCTAGGCTTTTGAAAGATCCATAGCTTTCCAGAGATGGAAGTTCAAGGGTGTGATCCCAATGGCAAGGTTAATTGAAACTAGTCTTAGATAGTACTAAAAATTGCAATTTAAATTGTAGAGATGACTGAGTTTCTAGAGATAGAAGGTCTCTTTGAAGTTGAAAGTAGAAGCAGCTTTGATTAGATTGTTGAGATGCTTTTAGACTGAGTTACATCCTACTGAGGAGAGTGGGATAGGTTGAAATTATGGTAAAGAATGAACCAAAATCTTTGAGGGTGGCAGTTTCCCTGGTGAAAAACTTTCAAGCTCCTGCAAGCTTCCTGTAATTTTTTCTGATCACTCAAGTGTCTCATTTCACTAAGGAATTACTACTGATATACCTTATAATACCCATTTAATTAAATAAAACCCAATAATCAAATGTCTCTAACTATTTTTTGGTGCAATAAATGTATCCAAAGGAATTATTTCTGTGTCTAAATCTTTGCAGCCCATGTGATCTGCATTAAATTCAAGCAGTGCTGAATTTTCAAAGTTGCCCTTCACTTTACCTTGGCCAAGCCAAATAGAAGGGACCTGGTGGATCCAGAAGGATAAAAAAGTGGATACCAAGATTTTTGCAATACTCCTTGACCCAATTATCAACCACTTCCTCCTACCAAAATCCAATTTCTAGAAGAGGTTACTGCTAGTGAGTGATTACAGTAAGTATTGAAAGGAAACAAAAAATCAAAATAATACAAATTTCTTCTATCATTGATGTGGTTTTGAATTTATTTGAAAGCCACTCCTCCACCACCAACTTGATCTTTTGGTCCAATGAGCAAGCCAATAATGGACCTTATTGTTGAAGAGGTTCCAAGAAGAGTTTCAGAGATTTCAAGGGTGGAACCAATTCAAGTCATCAAGCCTGTATTTACAATAGAAGAAAGAAATGGGAGAGAAGGAAATGCAGAAGAAAAGAGGAGAATGGATGGAAGAGGGATTGGAAAGGAAGGGACTGGATTGGAGAAGATTTTATTGGAGGAAACTGGATTGGAAGACTGGGAAGAGGAAAGCCAAAAAAATTGC
Organism: Puccinia polysora; assembly: GCA_025617555.3. NCBI lineage: Eukaryota > Fungi > Basidiomycota > Pucciniomycetes > Pucciniales > Pucciniaceae > Puccinia > Puccinia polysora. Next base: position 2,290,976 of record CM062644.1, read on the forward strand.
AAGTTTTCTGAAATTTGGTAAACTGAGGTGAGGGTTCTGACCAGAGACATTGGAAAGGGATCTCATACCAGGTTTTAAGGAAAAGGCTGTATGAGGTTTAGATTGAGAGAAAAGGATGGGAATTAAATTAAAAGAAAGATCAAAATAAAGTGATATGTGAAACATAGTTTTCATATTTAAGGAAAAAAATATGGTCAACATTTCCTCATATCCAAAATAATTTTGCTGTTTGAAACCATTCATAATTAAAGAAATACATAAATTGGGCTTTATTATCTCAATGATCGAGTGTTTTATTAAGTGGGTTGATTAATCATTGTTCTACATCAATATAAAATATCAGTTTTTGTGGCAAGCATGGCTTAAGAATTGAACAATGCACAAGCATCCAATAATGTTAATTTTGTTGTGGAAACTAAATGCTTGGTAAGCCCAACATTATATTATTCACTGAATTAATCAATTTTTAAATTTAGCTGACTAGTATTGCCTCTGAAAGCATGAAGTTTTGGAAAAAAATAATTATCCAGAACATTTGATGGTGTATCTAATATGAGTATGAAACAATTTTGAAACATGTAGTTTGTGGGTTGCATTTCTGCTTGATTACCAGGTGTTAGTTTCAGAAAGTTCATAAAAATATGACAAATAATCTCAATAAACTACAGCATCAACCCCAACTTCAAATTTATAGTATCTGTTGGAACAAATTTTTCAATTTTATCATCTTCAATTTTTTAAAATTATTTAAATTTAAAGATTCATACCAATAGCAATTAAAGCCCATATTAAATAGCTGTGATCCAAATCACTTACCCGTGTAAAAAAGAAATTTTGGTATTAGAAATAAATAAAAGAATTATAAATTCTTCCTATTATTTAGAAATTTCCAATTAAATTCATGCATTACATCAATGCGGTGCAGAAATGGCCTGATATCATTCAAGAATTTATTCCAAGTTTGATTCCAAAACCTCAACACAATAAAAAAAGGTTTCACTTCCAATCCTGCTTCAAAAGCCAAATGGTGCAGCCTTTTTTTATGTTAATTGTTAAATCAAGATTGTGCCATGTTTTCTATCAAAACACTTACCTCAACCTTTCACCATACTTCAAACTTTGAAGATGGCTTTCTAACTTGAAAATTTATTGTAGCATTGGCCTCTGACATTTGCACCAAATCCACCAAATCCCATTACCCATCAAAGTTATTTGAGTTGGGCATGTGACAGGTTCTCCAAGACATTTTAAAAATATTTGCATGTTGTGAGGTTGTGGCAGTTTTTTACTAGATGCACTACTTATCTTGAGGAAAAACCTGCACCACTCAACCTAAGGTCATTAGGGAAAGCTGGAACGCTGTTGGCTTTCAAATGGCTATGGGCATACTTTCTCAAGGGTGAATTTCTGACAATAAGGGCATGGAGAAGGATTCATCAGTACTGGAATCAGCCATGGATTTAATCCTTGTATTTGTTAAGAGTCAATTCTGATGCCTACATCTAGCAAGTGACCTTGGCTTCTTTCTAGGTCACTCTAAGATGGTTGAGGCTTGTTATCATGCAATAGAGACCTGTGATTATTTTTTTTTCCAATGCTGAAGCTTGAATCTAAGCATGGCAGAATGGCATCAAATATCCTTTTCCAGAACTCTTGGGCAGCAATTTGGATGATTTTTTGAAAAATTAAGACCAGAAACTAGTTTCATTTATCAGAGAAGTGTATATAAAAAAAACATTAAAATAATCAAAAGAGACCTGTCCTACCCAAGTAAGAAAATGACACAGGTTGAGGATACTCAAAATAATAAACAGTAGGATCACACGCCTCTGATAAAGATGAAACAAATTCTGAATGCAATGACAAATAAGTTAGAAAGATTTTTGGGGAATAAAAAAATGAAAGAATAGATGATTGCACCAAATTACTTGAAGACTTCTTCAGTGATCTGAATTATTGCCTTTCTTCTAGAACTTGAGTGATGAGTTTACAAATCAGAAGAGATTTGAAAAGGTGAAAGTTGATCAGAGAAGAAGTGGAAGAAGAAGAAGAAGAAGACCCTTGTTTGTTTGTTGTCCATTTAACATACATCATAGAGGCTACCACTACTCAAATGAATATGAATATGCATATTTTCTCTGCCCGCGCGTGCTGCTTATAAGTGTTGAAGGATGAAATGCGCGCGTGGCACTTCTGATGTGAAATAAAGTTATAAAAGAAATAAAAAAGAATAATAACATAAAAATAAAGGAATAAAGGAAATAAGAAGAAGAAAAGAAAAAAAATGGAAAAGACATGATTCTGCACTTCTACACCCCCCGATAATTCAGTGCAATCTCAAATCAAAACACTTGGACATAAGAAGTCACAGACTGTGCCTATTGGACACCTTTGTCAGCGAGTCTGCAACCATAGCGTCGGTGGTGATGAGAGTGACGCAAATCTTGTCTGCAGAGAGTTGGTCGCGCAACAACTTGAGTTTCATATCAATGTAATTTGTTTTTGAGTTAGAGCCAAAATGCTGTAATTTGTCAACCAAACCTTTTTTATCTACTAAAAAGTTGGCCGGACTCGTTATAGAGCCTTGCCAAAGGTTGTTTATTACTGAATTTATCCAAAGTGATTCCTGCGCCCCGTCACTTAATGCATTCAACTCTGCTTCTGTAGATGACAGAGCAATATTGCATTGCTTCCTGCTCTTCCATGCAATGGGTGTGGACTGCCAGAAGATCACGTATCCCGTTTGCAAACGTTGAGTATGCGGATTGTCTGCCCAGGTTGAGTCACTGTAGACATTCAGAAGATTGTTGCCATGCGGATGCAGCATCAGAGAAAAATTTATAGTACCCGCCAGATACTTCCATACGTGAAGAACCTCTTTCCAATATGAAAGCCCTGGACTCTGATTAAACTGAGACAAGATGGATGCTGCAGCTGAGATATCCAGTTGAGTGCAACAGGCTAGATAGTTGAGCAGACCGGTAAACGTCCTGAAGTTCACACCTAGTTTTTGAAACTCAACTTGTTTGTCGTGAGAGGCCGGAACTAATTGAATTCCTGGTGTCATTGGAGTGAGAACGGTTTTTGCATTTGATAGTTGTAACTCCTTGAGAGTCTTCAGAATTAGTTTTGACTGATTGAGATAGATAGAATTTCCCTCCCAAGTGTATTCCATTCCCAGAATGGTATCTGGTGGATGTGCTGATGACCAGGGAAACCTGAGTAAAAATTCCTTCTCAAACCAATCCACCTCCCCTGCTACAACTAAATTGTCCATGTGAAAGAAAACAGAGACACGGCAACTAGTGTGGATGTAAAGACAAAGATCAGTAGTCAACTGAAATAACCCAATACTTTCCAGCCAGATTGTTAGAGTCTTATACCAATTTGAAGGGGCCTGGCACAATCCGTACAGAGATTTCTTCAGCTTGAGAAATTTTGAGGATTGTGAGCTTTCTTTTGGCGTAAGAATATAAATGTCCTCTTCCAGAGGAGCAAACAGAAAAGCGGCCTTCACGTCAAATTGCCTTATTTCAAGATCATGATCCAACCCGTACAATAGAAGGAGGAGTAGCGTGGTGAATTTTCTGGTCAGCGCGTAATTCTCACCATAATCTATCCCTGGAGTTTGCAGATTCCCCATAATGCATAAGCGAGACTTACGCTTCTCAGGCAAAAGACTTGTGGCTGGCTTGATTCTATCTACCCACATTGTCCTGAGAAAATGTTTGGGTTCAATTTTGGCTTCCTCCCAAACTTCTTGCAATTCTATTTTGTCCAATTCAGTTTTTCTTTCCACCACCCATTCACTCCCCTTACTTACAAAAGAGCCATAAGAATATTTTTGAGTTCTGATGGAAGACGTTCTCACTCGCAGATTATAATTGCTGGGGATTGATGTATGCGTGGCTTCAACTTTGGCGGGTACTTCTGTAAAGGTCTGAGTCAAGTTGGGAACAACTTCAGTGCCAGTGACTTCATTCTTGATCTCAGATTGAGGAACACTCAAATGAACAACATCATTCAGATTGAGATCTTGACCAAACTCCATTTCCGCAGCATTGGACCTATCCCACTCATCACACCAGTTTCCGACCTTGATCCCGGCGTCACTGGAAGAAAGCTTTTTGATATTGGTATTGAAGTCAAGTAAGGTAATATGTTTTGTGTCAATAATATTGTTTTTGGTCGTCAGGATTTTGTATGACAGTAAGTCATTGTCATACCCAATGAGCCTTTCACAGTGACCTCAAGGTTCCAACTTTGAGAATGGTGCTTTGTCATTATAGATGTAACTGACCGGATTGCCTATAGGATGAAAGTAATTTATGTTCAGTTTCTTTCCTTTGAAAAGCTCATATGGAGATTTTTTTGATTTATGGGACAGTATTTGATTGAGTGCCAGTGCACACAATCTGATAACTATGTGCCATAGATTCTTATTCAGGTTTGAATTGAGTAGAACAGTTTGAAGCAATTCTAGTATGAGTTGGTTGAAGCGCTCTGCAAGTCCATTTTGCTGCAGAGTATGACCATTCGAGAACGTTTGTCTTATGTTGTTCTCAGCGCAGTACTTTGAAAGGGTTGAGTTCCAAAATTTGGTGCCTCAATCCAAATGTAAGATCATGGGGCTATAATTGAACCTTTTTGATTTGACATTGATGAGAAAGGGGAGAAAATTTGCTACTTCAGTCTTGCTCTTGATTGGGATCACTGTAAATAATCTAGTACAGCTGTCAACAACAGTTAGAAAGTAAGCATCACCGCTTCTGCTTAAAGGATAGATAGGCCCAACCAAATCACAGTGCAATTCTTGGAAAGGTCTTTCAGCGCAATTGTTCTTGTTATTGAAAGGCTTCTTTGAGATTTTACTGATTGCACATACCTCACAAGTCAAAATTTTCTTTATTGGAATCCCTAGCTTCTGACGTATCCTAATATAACTCGCATGTCCAAGAGACTTGTGAATGATTTTGTCACAGGTGAGAAAAGATATATCATTAACTTTTGCATTGTCAAAATGAACAAAAGGAATATTGCACTCGTAAGTGCCGCTTCTCCTCCAATTCCCCTTACAAATTGTAAAATCATCTTTTCTGAAATCAACATCAAAACTGTCTAACACAAGAGTGCGCATAGACAGAAAATTGGAAGTTGATCGCGGTGAGTATAACACGTCTGGCAGAAGAGTTTCTTGTCCTTTAGCATCCAGCAGCTTAACAGTCCCAACTCCATTGTAAAGAAGAGAATTTTTTCCAGAACTTGTTGAAATGCAACCGGTTAGTGATTGGTCTAAGTGAGAAGAATATTTAGTGTCAGAAACAATATGTCTTGAGGATCCCAAATTGACTACAAATGCATCTGGAAGAAAAAGAGAGCTTGTATGAAAGGAGCTAACTGAGGTAGTTTCATTGGCCTCAGAAGTTCCATTTTTCTTCTTTCTCGGGAAGGTTGGTCTGAGATGAGGGTAAAGTTTCCAGCATCTGCCCTCTGGATGCGCAGCCCTTGGATTATGCCACTTTTCATTGCATGCCTTCAAATTGGAGCTGAGGAAAGAAACAGAAGTTGAGTTCTCCTTGATTTTATTAGTCTCCGAGTCTCTGTTCAAGAAGCAATTGTTGTTGAACATTCAAAGGTGATTGAGTACATGTTCAGGGTTAATCTGAAGTTTTGACAGGCTTAAAAGGATTGTTTAATTTCAGCTGAAAGTAATCAAGATTGAAGAAATAATACTGAGAAAACACCTTAAAAGGACCAGACAGTGAATTGAACTAGACAACACGGGTACTAGGAGAAGATGCGGCAAGGAGGGGAGTAAGAATCTGGTGAGGTGTTCTTGATAAGGTGATAGGGTGAGCTTGGGTCGTATGGTAGCTTGTTCTTGATAAGAAGATGGAGTGAGCTTGCGTCGATAGCGGTAGTTGGTGGATGATGTTGAGTGGTAGCGGTAGCTGGTGAGTGAGTTGAGTGGTAGCGGTAGCTGGTGAATCCGGTTGAAGGTTTTGCAAGGAGCCTTCCTTGATTTGTTGGTGAGGCGGTGGAGCGGACAAGCGGGACTTTGGAAATGGAGCATTGACAGCGGTTTGTGTTGGAAGCCATACGCGCGAGAGGAGACGTGACAGTTGGTTCACATCATAGTCACAGCAGGGTGAGAGATACGGAGAGGGACTAGCTGGAGACGCATAAGGAAGAAAAGAAACACAGAACAGAATGGGAGACAGCAGAAAATGAGGAAAATAATGAAATGAGAATAAAGAAGAAATGAGAAAATGATAGAATGATTTGGGCATGTTGTTGAATTCCAACAGCCTCCCTTGCTCAAATCATTCTGATATGTTCAGCGCGTCCAACACACGGCACAGTTATATTTGTGTCACAGGTTTGGTGAGGAAATCCGCCAAATTCTTCTTGGAGGATACTTTTTGAAGGTTGATGGCGTTTTTGAGAATCTTGCTTCATACATAGTGGAATCTCAACTCCATGTGCTTTGTGTGGAACGTGGCATGGTTAGCTTGATTGAGAGCCATCTTGATGCAGCCTTTGTTGTCCTTGTGGATGGTGGCTGGTTTGGTCGCTTCCTCTGGCCAAAACTTGCTCATAAGTGATTTTACCCAGCTTACCTCTTTGATGGCGTCGCCCAGCGCCTCATATTCAGCTTTGGTAGTGGACAAAGACAGGTTTGGTTGCTTCTTGCACTTCCAAGCAACAACACTTCCAAGCCATCGTACAACAAACCCGGAGACTGATCTTCTAGTGGTGGGACAGGTTGCCCAGTCAGTGTCAACTTAAGCTTTGAGTTGAGAGGCGGAAGAGGAGAAGCTGAAGTTGATTCCATGGTTCAGTGTGTGTTGGAGATATTAAAGGACGTATAGCACCGCTTGAAAGTGGTGGAGATTTGGCTTGACAAGGAATTGAGCTAGGTAGTTGACAGCAAAAGTGATGTCGGGCCTTGTGCAAATGCTTATGTGATTCAGCTCCCCAACAATTTTTCTGTAATTGGCGCCCAATAGGAGAAACTCCTTGTGGTCTTATTCACTTGAGGCACATAGTTTGATGTGAGGTTTGAAGGGAGTCAAGAATTTCTTTTGAGGAGGAAGTGAATACTGCGCGCATAATTGTTTAATGTAGGAGCTGTGAGAAAGCTTGTAGCTGGTTGGAAGGTGGTTGACATTCATTCCAAGAAGCAGGGAGGCAGGCCTGAGGTCCTTTATTTTGAATTTGGAGCCAAGCTGAGCAATGAACACCTCCAGATGATCACTGAATATTGTGATTTTGTCAACATGCACGTAGAGATAAGTTGAATCCTTCTAGAACACACACTGTTCCGCCTCACTCTTGTGGAAGCCGCAGTTAGTCAACCAGGAGCTGAGCATGTCATACCAGGCCACCAGAGCTTGTTTGAGACCGTACAGAGCCTTTTTGAGCCTAAGGTGCTTGCCATTTGTGATGGAGATGTGGGGAGGGGGATTAAGGTAGACTTCTTTGCGCAACGGAGCGTTCAGGAAGGCGGCCTTTACGTTGACTTGGTGAAACTTTAGCTTCAAGTGAGCAGCAAGAGCAATTAGCATGCGCAGGGACGTTTTGTCCCCAGTTGGCAAAAAGGTGGAGGTGAAGTCAATGCCGTACTGCTGATTGAATCCTTGAACGCAGAGCCGTGCTTTGAATTTGACTATTTGGTTTAGCTTGTCGCGTTTTTTCCAAAAGACCCAGACGCATTTGAGCCCTAGCTTGTCATCAGGAAGAGTTGCCTCTTCCCAGACTTGATAGTTGAGAAGATTGAGCTCTTCGTGTTTCATCGCCTTGAGCCATTCTTCTCGGTACTTTGAGTTGAGGGCTTCTTGGACTGAGATGGGGTCGGAATAGTTGTTGTCGACAATGAGATAAACAGCCGGAAGACCTATTTTGGAGCTAGGACAACAAGGTTAGGGAATAATGTTCTGGTGCGTTAGCCTGTCGTGTGACAGGGAATTGGGGGGGGGGGGAGAAGTGTTGATTGATGCCTTTTTCAAGGCAGAAGGAGTGGAGGTCAGATGAGATGAACTCGCCTCCGTTGTCGGAGATGAGGAGCTTCACGGTGTTGCCGGTTTGATGTTTGGCCCGCGCCACAAAGTCCTTGATGGCGGGGGTCACATTTCTTTTCTGTTTGAGGAGAGCAACAGAACAAAATCCAGAGAACAAATCCGTCATGGAGAGGAAATAGGAGAATCCTGAGTTTGAGATGATAGGGAAGGGTCCGACAACGTCCAGATGAATTGCTTCAAGAGGGCGAGTGGCTGCCTTGAACTTGTGATTGAACGGTGTCAAAACTTGCTTGCAGGTTTTGCAGATTTGACAGACAGTTGGTTGGGTATCCAAGTCAATGGAGTTTAGATTGAGAGTTTTGAGGGATTGAGCGCTAGCGTGACCAAGGCATAAGTGCCAAAGATTGTCCGGAGCCTTGAGAAGCAATGTGGATTGGCTGCAACGAAGAAATTTTGTTCCACAAAGTTCAGTTAACTTGTTGTTTGTGGTGCCTACAAAGCTGATCTTGTCCAGTTTCACTTCGAACCCCGAGTATCAAACTTTGGAAAAGGTTTCCTTTGAGGAGTTAAGTTGAGTGAGAGAAATAAGAAATCAATTAATGGAGGGAATGAGGAGGACATTCCTAAGAATTATGGCTGAGCCAAGGTGATTGAGAAGTTTAGCTGGTCCAGAATGTGTAGACATGAGTGAGTTGTTTGGGGAGCCTGTTCCCACTTTCAGATGGATGGGCGTGCAATCAAATAGAAACAAGGGGTCGTTGACTATATGATGGCTTGCGCCAGAATCCAGAACCGGGAGATGGAAGTCTTTTCTATCGGATGAGAGGTAAATTTGAGCATTGAAATGAAGCTTGGCGCCTTTGGAATTGCTTTCATCTTTGACGGTTGGACTTTTGTTGATGGAGTGGAGATTTGACAAGGGAGTCTTATTCCATTCAGGTCTGAGATGAGGATGGACAAACCAGCATTTACTTTCAGGGTGTTTGGCAAGGGGGTTATGGTGTCCTTTTGAGCATGGATGTTTGGGTTTTTCCCTTTTCTTCATGGTTGATTTGTGCAGTGAGACTGAAGGAGAAATGTCCAAGGTTGAGTTGTCGTCTGGCAACCTGGACAATTCAAGGTGAAGAACCTCACAAAGTTTGTTTAGGATCCCAGTTGGGTTTTGGAGAAGAGCGTCATTAAGGATCAGAGAATCGACAATGTGGTAGAATGAGCTGGGAAGTTTGGCGAGGATGGTGTAGCTGAGGATGTCAGGGGGAACTTTGAGTCTCACAACGGTGAGTTCATTGATGAGTTTTTGGCAGTCCTTGATGTATGCCGTCAGGTCACCCTTGAAGAGATAGCGAATAAAATTGAGCCAAATGCGACCACGGTTGTTGGAAGATTGCGAGGCATATTGTTCTAGGATTGCATGCCAAATGGCATGGGGATCTCCATCATTGACGTTGTTGACAATGGATTCAAAGGCAGATTCACCGAGATGCTGGATGATAATATCGGCGGATTCATATATCTTCTTCTTCTGGGGTCCAGTCAATGGTGAAGGGGCGGGCTCAAGGGTCAGTTCGAGGAGTCCTTTCCTGCGCAGGTAGCTCTTGATCCGAAGGCTCCAGGAAGGGAAGTTAGAGTCATTCAGGAGGGGAATGTTGAGTTTGGACAAGTTGGGTTGTTCTTCTGAATCGGACATTGAGCCTATCTGGTCCAGCAAGCGGGCTTGGGACTGTAAATCTGAAGTTTTGACAGGCTTAAAAGGATTGTTTAATTTCAGCTGAAGGTAATCAAGATTGAAGAAATAATACTGAGAAAACAACTTAAAAGGACCAGACAGTGAATTGAACTAGACAACACGGGTACTAGGAGAAGATGCGGCAAGGAGGGGAGTAAGAATCTGGTGAGGTGTTCTTGATAAGGTGATAGGGTGAGCTTGGGTCGTATGGTAGCTTGTTCTTGATAAGAAGATGGAGTGAGCTTGCGTCGATAGCGGTAGTTGGTGGATGATGTTGAGTGGTAGCGGTAGCTGGTGAGTGAGTTGAGTGGTAGCGGTAGGTGGTGAATCCAGTTGAAGGTTTTTCAAAGAGCCGTCCTTGATTTGTTGGTGAGGCGGTGGAGCGGACGAGCGGGACTTTGGAAATGGAGCATTGACAGCGGTTTGTGTTGGAAGCCGTACGCGCAAGAGGAGACGTGACAGTTGGTTCACATCATAGTCACAGAAGGGTGAGAGATACGGAGAGGGACTAGCTGGAGACGCATAAGGAAGAAAAGAAACACAGAACAGAATGGGAGACAGCAGAAAATGAGGAAAATAATGAAATGAGAATAAAGAAGAAATGAGAAAATGATAGAATGATTTGGGCATGTTGTTGAATTCCAACATAATCTTCTTGTCTGAGTGTGTGATTTGTTGAACTATGGTGTCCAAGGATGACCAAAGTTTTTCTAGGATTAAGTAGGCAATGATATCGGTTGGTTATTCAATACCTACATCCTGCAATCACAAAATGGAAGTTTTTGTATTGGTAATGAAACCAGGAATATCTGATAGAGAAAACAGAGCTCTAAGAAACTCTTTAAAAACCCTTGCTCAATTAGAGGCATGATTAGAAGCAAAATACTTGTTTATATCAGCCCAGATTTGATGTGCGTCTTTCTCGTTGTCCGCCGTAATAATATTGGCTTGGATTGTAGTATTGAGCTTGGAAGTGAGTATTGTTCTGATTCTCATGTTTTCCATCTGGCTGAGTCCAATTGGATTTCCATTGGCATCATTATTTTTCTTTGTGAGTTTAGCAAACAGATCCTCTTGCAAGTCCATCATATTTATGACTTGGTTGCGCCATATCAAAAAATTATTGGTAGTGAGTAATGGAATTTCCTCAATTGCTGTTTTGAGTATTGTTGCATTCAACAAATTGGTCATCTTGGTTTCTGATTATAGTGAATTGACTGGTATTGAAGCGTTCCAACAATTTTGACTGTTAATTGTGAAAAATCAAGACCAGAAACTAATTTCATTTATCAGAGAAGTGTATATAAAAAAACATTAAAATAATCAAAAGAGACCTGTCCTACCCAAGTAATGAAAATGACACAGGTTGAGGATACTCAAAATAATAAACAGTAGGATCACACGCCTCGGATAAAGATGAAACAAATTCTGAATGCCATGACAAATAAGTTAGAAAGATTTTTGGGGAATAAAAAAATGAAAGAATAGATGATTGCACCAAATTACTTGAAGACTTCTTCAGTGATCTGAATTATTGCCTTTCTTCTAGAACTTGAGTGATGAGTTTACAAATCAGAAGAGATTTGAAAAGGTGAAAGTTGATCAGAGAAGAAGTGGAAGAAGAAGAAGAAGAAGACCCTTGTTTGTTTGTTGTCCATTTAACATACATCATAGAGGCTACCACTACTCAGATGAATATGAATATGCATATTTTCTCTGCCCGCGCGTGCTGCTTATAAGTGTTGAAGGATGAAATGCGCGCGTGGCACTTCTGATGTGAAATAAAGTTATAAAAGAAATAAAAAAGAATAATAACATAAAAATAAAGGAATAAAGGAAATAAGAAGAAGAAAAGAAAAAAAATGGAAAAGACATGATTCTGCACTTCTACATTGTTCTTCCAGGGTTCTGGCCTTCAGGCTAAGAGTTTTCACTGTCCAAACAAACTGGAATAACTGATACAACTGGGAAACTTTGCAAAGGTTGCAAGTGACACATATTCCAAATTTTACATAAACCATGGCCACAAGCCATGCTATAAGTAGATTATAAACATATTTTAGCGTGTATGCTACTACTAGATAATCCCCATATACATAAACTGAGACGCCTAGCTGACCAGGAGAACCTTATCCTCATCAGAGTTTGCGTTCAAGTACTGGCAGCTGGTTGAGCTCATAACGTGGCGGATGGTATACGTGCAGATCCACGTTACCAACACAAAACTGTAACTTGAGCTTGCGACTTTTGGTGGTTAGAATGGTTCGAGTGCATACAGAGGAAGGAAATCAAAGATTCCGATCTTTTCCAAATTACAACAAAAGGCGGCTCTCGACTGAAGCTTTACGCAACATAACAAAATACTACAGTCAAGCGGAAGGAAAGAGAAACGGGTGGTTAAATTTGGGGTTGGACCTGAGTCCCTGTTCTGTCCATCCTCGATTAGAATGAGATGATTCATCTAGGAACGTTGAGGTTTTCTAATCAAACAAACCAAAAGACTGGGCTGGAAGGACCTAAGAAGCCATATAGTCAACAAATAACAAAGCAAAACTAGACCCTAATAGAAAGACCAGCAGCCACTTGCGACTCTCTTTATTGGATTCACTCGCGCTTAGGAGTTGCTGATTACCTTGCTTGATCTTACCTGTCGAGACGATTGAATCGTCCCACAGTTGATCGATCATCTCATTTTGTTGAGTCAAATGATAGACCAACTCGGTTTGCAAGTTCGAGATCTCCAGCAGGGATGATTCGGTTTGTTTGATTGACTTGAGGGTATTTTCGGTCGCTTGTAAGACCTCGGAAGATTCTTTCTCAAACTGCTGAATTTGTTCTTGTGTTAAGACGCTCTGCATCGTCGGTTCGTCAACTGAGTCTTGGAGTAGCTGATCGGTTTTGGGTTGGTAAATCGTGGGTATTTCAGTTTTCTCAATTGAAGTTAGGGAGGGATTGGAGTGTGGAACCGCAGATGAACCTAAATAAAACATTGTCGCATGAAGCACTGAAGGTGCAGCTTCAACTCAGAGTAACAAGTCGATCTTACCTGTGACGTTCATCAACCCCGCCAATCCACTTTTCATAACTTTCTCCATCTTTTTCTTGGCTCTCATCTCCTGTTGAGACTTGATGGCCTTCCCAAGATCAGTCAACTGTTGATTGAGAAACCACAAGATTGAGGCTCTATGAGAATCGAACTGCTCTACTGCAATATTATGCGACGTGAGTGAAATACCCAGAAATCGACTGAGAGCGTTGGACTGTTGGGCATCTTGCTGAGCTTTACGTACTGTTAATTATGAATCAACAAATCAATCAGCGTTTCGAAACGTGGAATGGCGAGAGATCGGGAAAGAGACAGTAAAATGGATATGATTCATGGATTTTTTCCTTTTGATAGGGTAGCTAAGTAGATGACCAACCAACCTTTCTCCGCGGATTCAAGGGCCCGTACGCCTTCCACAGATTTTTTCAATCCAACAGCAACGAGCGTATCGATTTGGTCTTTTTCATTCTCACTAAACCATCTGACATTGGAAAAACCCTGAAATCCTTTGGAGACGTTGATCGATCGATCGTGCTTTGATGAAAATTTTTGGGTCGATGATGCCGATGGAGTTGGATCCAAGTATGCTCGTCGTATACTACTCATAAAGTTCAGTAGTTCCTGAATGTTGTTGGCCTGGAACGTCAAGCAATTTGATGATTTGTGCATCATCAAGATCAAGTCAGTACGCTTGTAAGAACAAGATTTTGTTGGCAGAAGTGTGTTTGTGAGAGAATGACGAGGAAGCGTAATCAAAATGGATGATGATTGAAAGACTGTTCTAAGGGGAAGACTTCACCTGAGAGTTGTATACTCACAACTAGTTGTGCCTCCTTCAGCCACGGGTCTGGTACTCTCGTCCCCTTCTTCGCCTGAGTGGGTCGATTTTTGTCTGTTAAATGAGAACCGTCGGATTTCCTACGAGATTCGAGGGCCAACTTGAATTCATCGGTCCTACAGATCGAAGCCATCATGACTTGTGGGGATTCAAATCAGTGGTTGTGGTTGTCTGCGTGCCTGAATCTTAACTGTTTTGGATCATCTCCTGCTTCCTTTTTCCTTCTTTCTTTCTCGAGGGATTCTTAATTTTAAAGAGATGAATAATAAGCGAAAGCAAGTTGGGGACTTATTGGTTGTCGAGAAATTCTCGTCGAGTGTTTTTAAATTTGGACGCTGTCGGTCGAGACGACTGGTGCTCGCGCTCCCAATCACAGCACACGGTGCGGGGGAACCTCATAAGCCCCCTGCGGAGTCAAGGCGGGGCTTGGAGACTGCAGAGCGCAAGGGCTCTTCCAATTTACCATAACATCACCACCCTTTTCCATTCATCCAAAATCCCAAATACTGAAATTCTCTTGACCATCCTCAAAATGAAAATCTTCCCATCTTTCTTATTGTTGTCTAGTTATTTATTATCATCATTGTCAGCCTACTAGATGCCAAGACCCTTGCAATCCTTTAGCTACTAGAGGTAGTGGTGATTAGAATAAATATATTATTCAAGATAGTGCAGCAATGATCTGTAAAAAGATGGATAAAGCCAATGCAAGGAGGTGGTTTGCTTATTCAAAAGGATATTATATTGATTTAAATTGAATTAGACAGAAGAGCCATAGTAAGACTGGGGATCTTTAATACCTCTCTCTGGGGGATTAAGCTTATGATCTGTAATACTGGGAATATTGGGAGCTTGGTTATTCAAGAAAAGGAATTATTGTCCATGGTAATTGCTGAGTCCAAGGAAGCAGGCAGCCAGGGAAGAATGGCAACACTTACTGCTCAGATAATGATTTCAAAAATACCTGCAAATAAAGTCACAAGGATCATGCAAGCCTGGTAAGTGTTATACCTTGCACAACTGCAAACTAACTGAGGAGACAATCATCAGGCAAGGGGGGTAGCCCTTATAAGGTAATCCAAAGTGACTAGATACAACCTGGTGGCTCCTTATGGCCACCGTGTGACAGTAAGGCTAATTAAGGAGTTACTGCAGTGCCAAGTTAGTTTTGATGGCAGAACCTGTTGAATATAAATTTCAGATAAAATTGATTAATCACTCAATTATTTCTTTTAAGTGTTTAATTCCCTATGACATGGTTATCTGGATGATTATAAATTTGAGTCCCTGGAAAATACATCCAGGAAGGCCGTTGCACCTGCCCCTGGCATTCAAGGGGCTGAAGGCACAGGCACTACTACTCACAGAACACAGGATAGAAAAGACTTAATTGAAAGATGAGGGATGAAGTAAGGGCAATGCTGATGAAGGAAGAGATGAGATTTATCCAAGAGTAAGGCTCTGAAGGAGACAGGTTGGCTGAATCCTATAAGAGTAACACCAGAGGGATAGGTGAGATAAGTAATGGTAGGTTGGTTGGCTTTCTTGTGATAAGATGACACCTATTGGATGGGCCTAACCAATAAGGAGTAGTATACTAATTCTGTGGGGGGAATTAGTCCAGGAAGGAAGGAGAGTCCAGTATATGTGAGAACTGGGAGAAGGCCTTGAGGAGGGAGTGACTGATGCCAGGGTTGAGATTCCCCATGGTATTACATTTTGTCCAATTGGGCTGGAGACAGTGGCTTGATAGATTGGGTAATGGGCCTGTCCAGGAAGGCCTGTATGTACTGAACTGGAAGTATGGTCTGTCCCGCCAGGAGTATTTACTATGGATATACAGTATGGGATCTGCATGTACTTCTCATACCATTGCAGGAGAGATTGAGGATGCACCAAGCCACAGAGAGAGAGAGAGAGAGAGAGCCTGGTGGAATGTCTAGGACCTGCAGGGGATGTAGGGATATACTCCAGGAGGTGAAGCTAGTAGATCCAGGGGTAGAGGTGGATTGTACTGAGGATTGAGAATGGCTGAGGAGACTGAGTATGGAGAGTCAAGTTGTGTTTATGAAAGAGGCCTGTATTGATCCCTTTCCATTTTACCAATGGTTCCCTAGATGGTATTATGGTAAAGTGCAAGATGGGGCCATGCACTGAGGGAAGTATTGCAGCTAGGCATAGTACACAGGTGGATTTTAGTATTTTAGGCTGGATGTAAATGTCACATGTCAGGAAATATGATTTTCTGGGAATTGATTGCATGGTAATGGTAAGGGAAATATGCCTAGGATGCATGTATAAATCTTGCCAACAGGTGCACACATCATTAATTCATTCATGTCATAATTTTTTTTTTTTTTTTTCAATAAATTTTTCTGTATATTTTTGTGTCATTTAGTGTGCACAAGAGTCACAAAATTTGCCTTGAATAGCCTGTGAAAGCAAATTCTTTCCTTTTTTGTGATTTTTGGAAAAAGTGTCTAATCATATTTTGAGAGTTTTTCACACCAGAAAAAAGTTAATGGCACTTGATTCCAGGTGAAATCAAGTAAAAACTTTGATAATTTATCACTCATCAATTTTTACTTTGGTGGGACTATTAGGGTGTATCAAAGTTAGGAAAACTGCCATTAGAAACCCACCATTTCTTTTGAGCAAACCTGCCATTTTAATGGCAGGTTTATAAAATACACATGTAAAAAGTAAAGAGAGCTTGAGCTCTAGTGAGAAGAAAGGATTAAAGAATGAGTGAAAGGAGCTTATAACGTCAAGCGTAACGGACCTGAGGACAGGAGGAAAAGGACACTCCAGTTGATGTGTTTGCTGAACAGATGCTTGAATTCCACTTGAGAGCACCATAGTTTAAATAGACTAAATACATGATTGGCCAACAAGTGGTTGAGTACAAAATGAATAAGGCAAAATTAACATAAGCAATTTAAGTGACATGGTAAGTGAAATGTTATGCTTGGACAGTCTGACAATCACTACTAAGAACACAGCCTAGTTATATTTTAACCATTATTTTAATACTTCAATAACAACAATAATATAAATCAAATCAATCCAATCAATAGTACTTTAAACTCCAGTGAAAGTCACATAAATGAAAACTCAAACTCTAACAACACATACCACCTAACTGGTGTATTTTGAAATGGCAGTTTTCATGAAAATGGCGGGTTTCAAACATCAAACCCACCATTATCATCCATCCACCATACATTGCATGCAAAACACCCATCCACACCTCCACCTCAGCAAATCAATACCAATCCCATCTCCATTGCATCAGACACATTTCATTTCCATTGCTTCACATCTCCATTGCTTCACATCTCCATCACATCACACACATCCCATTGCATGAAAAACACCCATCCACCCATCCACCTCAGCAAATCAATACCAGTCTCATCTCCATTGAATCACACACATCTTGTTAGACTGTAGAGGCACATTCTGTTGTCTTTTTCAATTATTTTTCTACACACATTTCACATGACATGTCACCAGCTCTTGATGTATACCTGAGCAGCCTCTGGGAGGTGGAAGGTCTCTTTTCATCATCCTTCCACTTCTCTCCCATGCTGACTCAGGTACCCTAGCACTCTCTTCTTCTTTGTTCTTGTGTTCTTTTGCTCCAGTCTCTCTCATCACTAATGTAATCCATCCTTCCACTTCTCTCCCATGCTGACTCAGATGAGCTCATCAGGTTATGAGCCCAGAGCTCTTCAGCTATAAAATCTCTCTCTAGGATCCATATGCTTTCCAACAAAGCAATCAGAACCAGATGACATCATCCCCATCACCCTCCCTTAAACCAATTTCATCCAACACAATGATCAACATTGGTTCAGAAAATCTAAACTCAGGTTCTCAAAAATTGTCCAGCGCCAAACTACCTGCTCTCAAACCTCCTGGGACAGAATAAAACTACTTGGACTGGGAATTTGTAGTTTATTCATACTTTGAAGCATTGGGCCTTGAATATGTTATAGAAAAACCCAAAATTGACAACACAACTATAGCCTGGAAAAATGAGAACAAGCTTGTGTGTGCTGTCCTCACTCAAACTATCAATTCCTAAAACCTTTGCTATGTGCGTGGACACCAACACCATGCGTTTGGGATGTGGAATGCTCTTCTTTGCGCTCATCAGGACCAAACAACTGGGGGAAGGGTGTACTGGCTGAGAAAACCACTCCTGACAAAAATGGATGGAAAAGATATACTTTCTCATATTGACACCATGGCCCATTTTCACAAAAGGCTTAATTTGATTATCTCTCCATCCAAACCCCTCACAGCCAATGATGTACATGTAGCGGCCCTCCTGAGCTCAATACCTCAGGACTAGTTAAATTGCGTGTCCTTGTATATGAATCAAGACAGGGTGAGATCTGAGACCATATTCAGCGCTCTCAAAAGTGAACATACTTGTCAACAGTACCAAATTCAGATGGAAGCCTCAGTCTCAACGGAAAAATCATCCAAGAGTCACTCTGACTCCACCAACCAAACTCTGAAAAGATGCTAATTCTGAAATGCAGATGGCCATGACTTGAACCTGTGCTACAACACAAGAAGGATCCTGAACAAGTTGAAGGCAAATCAAAATTTGAGGCCTGAATTGTCTAGAAAAAGGCCCAACAAGAAGCCTATAAAGCAATCTGCTAGAGCGGGGAGGACCTCCATGGCAACCATTGTTCCTCAATCAAAGTCTCATGACAAGGTGGACAAGTCTGACTACTCAGGCTGCAAGTACAAAGTGACCGCCGGACATGCATCAGTACTAGTTGCCTCAAAATCAACCGCCGGTTAAGTCAAAAGATGCTACCTTGTGTTATAATTATGGCCAGCAATTAGCTTAGGCAAATGAGCAGTATTTAAAGCAAAAGAAATGCTGGACACTGTGTGTCAATAATGGCTAATGGGGCTCTCACAATGGGGCAATATGTTGGATGAATTCGATTGGATGATGAATGAATGATGGAAAACAGCAGGGAGAAGAGCTCCTTAAGTACAAAAGATTGGCCTATTGTGAGCTCATGATACAACAAGCCAAAAGGCAAATTTTCCGCCCCAAAAGAGCTCTACAGGCTCTACAAGCCTTGTTACTTGGTTTGGACTACATCAGCCCACATGGCATCAGTCCCTGAACCCTTACGACCAGCCTATTCCGGTCCATTCTGGTGTTTCCACCGTTACGGGGCTGAACCAGCCCCTTTGCTGTTCAATCCCCTGGGCCGGTTGTCTGTTACAACCGGTCCTGATGACCTCATTGTCATACTTACGGGCTGGTTGCCTCATGCATCCAGCCCCTGGCCCCTCAAATGGGCCAGGTGGGACCCAGGACTCACCTGGGTCCGGTTTCAACCTCACTAGGGGGGGGTGTAACCGGCGGACATGCCGCCCCCCCCCTTCTTCTCTCAAATCCCTGGTGGGGGCGGTCAAATCCCCTCACCAGGGGCCCTGGGGGTCGATACCCCCAGGGCGTCGTCATTAGGAAAAGGACTGGGCTGGGGGTGATCAGGTCCCCTCAGCCCGACGCTCCTCCCCCTCGGTAAAGGGGGGGGGAGAGCGCCCCTCGCTCCCTCTGCATCGCTTCGCTAGGTGGGAGGGTGATCAAATCCCCCCCACCTGCCGGTCGCTACTACCGCGGCCGGCGCCGCCACCTCCCTGGGCAAGGGGGTGGTCAGGTCCCCCCTGCCCTGACCGACCGCGATGTCGCGGCCGGTCGCTGGCTGGTTCAACCCAGCCAGCCCGCCCCCATCCCCCTCGCAACGGCGAGCGAGGGGAGGGGGAGCAAGCCGGGGCCGCGAGCCCCGGCTCCGCGGCGCTGGTCGCCGGGCGCGACCAGCCGGGCCTGCTCGGCATCGCACCGCGCGGGATCCCTCGGCCGCGCAACAGCCCCGCGCGGGCCGTCGGGCCCCGCGTGGGCCGTGCCGAGGAACACAGGCGGCCCCGAACGGGCCGCGGCGCGGGCAGCGGCCCCGGGTGGGCCGCGACACTGGCGGCGGCCCCAATGGGCCGCCCCAAGCCCGAAAACTGAGAAAAACATACTTTGGCGGGCC
This sequence comes from Puccinia polysora, assembly GCA_025617555.3. Classification (NCBI taxonomy): domain Eukaryota; kingdom Fungi; phylum Basidiomycota; class Pucciniomycetes; order Pucciniales; family Pucciniaceae; genus Puccinia; species Puccinia polysora. The sequence continues at coordinate 2,310,684 of CM062644.1, forward strand.
AGTCCGTCTGGCCAAGTATGTCCAAAATAAACCTTGGGCCCAATTATGCCCATACAAGCCCATCTGGCTGTATCTGCCCATATACCCCACCGGGCCCGTTAGGGCCCGTGTACCAATAGGCCTATTTCACGCATTTTGAGGCCAGTTTCCCCAAATCCGTGACATCCACATGGGCCCGTATGGTCCGTGTGTGTGTCCAATGGGCCTTAGAGGCCCATTTGTGCATCCCATTTGGATTACACTTATACGTAGCACCCGCGTAAGTGCGTACGTATTTTAACACCTTGGACTACAGATGTTCAATCTCAATGACTCCCTACCTTCAATCAGTACACCATCTGAAAACGTGCAACACTCCTGTTTTCCTTGCTGATCACTCATTAGTGGAATCCACACAAAAAGGATTTGCCAGACTCCTGGTCCACCATTGTCCCTCCATTGAAACCCTTGTAGTTCCGTTGCTCCATGAACCACTACTTTCAATTGCTGGCCTTTGCAACATGAATCTTACTGTTGTCTTTGACTCAATTGGATGCAAAATCTACACAACTGACAAGGTATTCATCAAATCAGCTCCTCTGGGTGAAGGGTATTGAAAAGGGAATATTTATTATCTTCCCTCAGAGCCAGTGAGCTCTTCTTCTGCCCATCTATCTCCTGAAAACAACACTAAAAATACTCTATTTGGTTACCATGTTTGCTTCTCACATTTAGGCCTCAAGCCTCTCCAGAAGTTCCTTTGAACTCTTGGCATTGTGCCATCAATATCCAATGAAATTGAAATTCAAAAATGCCCCATGTGCGTACAATGCAAAATGCACCGTACACCATTCAAGGCAAGAAAACCATATTGGGTGACCACACCAGGCCACCTAATCCACTCAGATGTAGGCTTGTTAGAAGTAAAATCCCAAGAAAGTCACAAATATTTTGTGACCTTTGTTGATGATTTCTCCAAGTTCATTTCTGTCTTTCCACTCAACTCCAAATCCAACATCTTCTCCTGCTTCAAACTTTTTCACTCTTCCTTCAAGCGCTAATTCAATTTAAAAATACTTGCTATTTGCACTGACAACGGTGCTGAATACCTTTTGAATAAATTTGATACTTATCTAAAAAACCTTGGAATACTCCACAAACCCGGCCCACCTCATTTGCCTGAACTCAACGGCATAGCCAAACAAACAAACCAAACAATAGGAAATGTGGTTCAAAGTGTGGTACTACAAGCTTTGACGCCAAAGTTCTTCTGGGAAGACGACCTCAAACTCTCTCTTCACCACTACAATCTCTTCTTATGTCACGCACCATCTGGCTTCAAATCTCCAATCTCACTCCTCAATCAACCACCTCCCAAACTAACCAAAATCCATCCTTTTGGATGTCTTGTATGGTACAAATTTCCAGAAGATGATCAATGCAAACTCAACAAGAAAGCTAGATCTTCTATCCTTCTTTCTTACCTAAAGGATGGAAAAGGAGTTAGGGTGTGGGACATGGAGAAAAGAAGCATGGTAAAGTCTAGAGATGTTATTTTTGAAGATGATGTTTTCCCTTATTCATCTGACCTTCTGATTCCACCAACTCCCATTCACGTAGAACTCCCCTGGCCAATCAAGTCCAACCCCTCACCTGTCCAACATCATTGAAACCACCCAGCACCCCTAATGTCCCTGGTCTGACCCCTTTCTAACCACCACTAAACATACACTTAAGGGGGGGGGGGTCAAGATAAAAGACTCACTGCCTCTATGCACGCGCCTCAAAATTGGATTTGCAAGCAAGTCAAAGATCTCTCCTTGTAAGACTCTTCCAAAAATCATCCAGCACACAATCCCAACTCAGAAAATTCACCTTTGCCAGTAGCTCTACCTGCTCCAACAACTGCGTCTGCACCGGGAAAAGTCACCAGAATCAATCTACCACCTCCAGAATTAGCCTCCAGTTGGTCACCTCCTTGTTCACCTCCACCCCCTGGCCACTCAGCTAGAGTAAGGCGTCCACCAGACAGGCTTGGACACTGGTCCAAAAACAACAACACAGACCAAGCTCTTGATACAACCAAAACTTGGAAACAACTTCTTTGCTCACCAAAAAAGCTCCGGTGGATCAAGGCAGCATATGTAGAGTTTGCATCTCTACTAGGAATGCAAACATGTAACCTTGTTCCTTGAACCCAAAAACATAAAATAATAAAATCCAAGTGGGTCTTCAAAATAAAAAGGCAACCTGATCACTTGGTTCAGAAACTTAAGGCACGTCTTGTTGCAATGGGGTATACTCAGACAAAAGGAATTGAATTTGAAGAGGTTTTGTCTCCAACTCTCTGGCTTAAAACTCTCTGCATCATTCTTACTCTTTTGGCTTCAAACGACTGGAAAGGCTTCCAGGTAGACTTTAAAACAGCATTTCTTAATGGAAAACTGGACCATGAAGTATTCATGGAACACCCGCCTGGTTTTGTCAACCCCCAACATCCAGACTGGGTGTGCAGACTTGATTGATCAATCTATAGCCTGAAACAATCTCTGCAACAATGGAATGCCCAGCTACACAAAGCTCTCACAGACTTAGGTCTGTCCAACTCAAAATATGATCCAACTCTCTACTTCAAGACCCAATATGGTAGGCTTGTTGGAGCTCTTACTGCTTATGTTGACAACCTGGAAATAGTTTGTGAGCCAGGATTTTTCAAACAAATTGATGCAGAAGTTGGGAAGAAGTTCAACAAAAGCGCAGATGAGGACCTAAACCACTTTCTCTCACTAAAACTCACTTGCAATTGCCTCATTCATCAAATTCATATCAATCAATCCCACTATATCAATAGTCTTTCTGAAAGATTCCTTGGGGGCGCTCACACCTCAGTTTCAACACCGTCTGATTTTCTTTTCAAAAATATTATCCGCAAGAGCCCTGATGACCCACCCTCATCTGGCCCGTACAATAAACTAATAGGGTCTCTCCTATGGGTCTTGCAATGTACACAACCCAACATCTTGTTTGTATTCAAAAAACTCTCTCAACATTTGAGAGATCCGTCTGAGGCTCACTGGAGGGCGGCAGTTTGTGTTCTAAATTCTCTGGTATCCACTAAAAACCCCAGTCTCTGTCTAGGTGGCTCAATGAAGCTTTTGTCATACTCCAACTCTGACCGGGCGGAGGATTGCGACAACCACAATTCTACCTCAGGCTACCTTTTCAAACTGGGAGATGGTGTCATCAGCTGGAAATCCAGGAAACAGGCAACTGTGTTGCTTTCAAGTACGGAGGCCAAATACAAGGCCATTTTGGATTCCTGTAAGGAAGGCCTGCGGCTCTGTAAACTTCTCTCAGAACTTCATCTACAACCACATTCTCCCATTCCAATCCACATCAATAACAAGGGGGCCAAATTTCTTGCAAGGAACCCCAAACATCACTCCAGAACCAAGCACATTCAAACCAGGTTCCACTTTGTCAGAGAATGTGTTCAAGAAGGAAATTTCAATCTCATCCATGTCTCCACAAAGGACATGCTAGCCAACACACTGACAACACGTTTTAGGCAAGCTCTCCTTGAGAAACATCAAAATCACCTTGGTGTTGGAGTTTAGTTATTCCTTTCTTTCTTCCATTTTTCTTCTCTCTTTTTTTACCTTGTCTTTCTTCCTTTTTTTTCTGTTCTCTTTCTTTCTTTCAGTTCAATTTTGCAGCAAGGGGGGGTGTTAGACTGTAGAGGCACAGTCTTTTGTCTTTTTCAATTCTTCTGCTACACACATTTCCCATGACATGTCACCAGCTCTTGATGTATACCTGAGAAGCCTCTGGGAGGTGGAAGGTCTCTTTTCCTCATCCTTCCACTTCTCTCCCATGCTGACTCAGGTACTGTAGCACTCTCTTCTTCAGTGTTCTTGCGTTCTTTTGCTCCAGTCTCTCTCATCACTAATGTAATCCATCCTTCTACTTCTCTCCCATACTTACTCAGATGAGCTCATCACATCTCATCTCCATCACCTCACATCTCAATTGCTTCACATCTCCATTTCTTCACACAAATCCCATCATCATCTTTTTAAATATGTCCAATCAAAATTCCCAGCAGCAAGTTGAAAATGCAAAAAAGCTGACTGATCTTTTTTGATTATTTGACTTTGATTCATACTCTGATTCAGACTCAAATTTGGAATCAACTTTGTTAGCTTTTAATTCTCTATTGGAAAAGCAATACATAAATCCACAAAGAAACTCTGCACAAAACTATGTATGAAAGTCAAAAGCTTCATCTACTCCCAAACTTAAGCTTCAAGAAACTGTTCCAAAATTTATGAACTTTGTTAATGAAACTTCTGAAGATGATTGAATACAACCACATCTTCCAGAAAAATTCTCAGAATCCTCAACACAATCCAGCTATCAAACTGGCTATTGCTCTTTGTAGATTGGGATCAAATGGAAATTGAGCAACAATTCATCAATTAGAAAATCTCTTCTCAGTAAGTTATGGATCCAGTGACTTATACACCAAAAGAGTCATGATTGCTATCCTATCTTTCCATTTCTCAGTAATTTGTTGGCCAACAAAAGATGAACACAAGGAGATACATCAAGTAATTGAGACCAAAGGCTACCCCAGTAGAATTAGTTTTGTTGATGGAACCACTATCCCCTTGAGTCAAAACCCAAGCTAGATGGCAACCACTAATTTGATTTTAAAAATAGTCAATTGATTAATTCATTTTAAAAAGCCTTTGATAAATCCTTTTATAAAACACTGAAAAAATATGTTTTATGGTTTTTATAGATACTCTGTGTCACTACAACTTGTTTGTGATAACAACAAGAAGTTCATATCCCTCCATGCTGTCCTTCCATGTTCTTGTCACAATTCATATGTTTTCGATTGGATGTGGATTGCCCAACAACCAGATAAATACTTTGAGCAAGATCAATAACTTTTGGAAAATTAAGCTTATGCTAGTGGGAAATATGTGGTTCAAGAATACCACAATGTTTCATCCAATGATCAAGCCAAAACAAATTTCAACTATTATCTTGCCCAATTACAAAATTTGATTGAGCATACCATAGGAATCCTAAAAGAAAGATGGGAAAGCTTATGAGAGATGCAAAACCAGCTAAAAAAGCCCAAAGACATGAAGTTCCTCCTCAAATGGATTAACACTTTTGTAATCCTTCACAACCTTCTGGCCAAAATCAAAGATGAATGGGAAGAAATATTTGAAGAAGATATCCCTGATCCTCCTCAAGTCATCCCTATCTCATCTTGCACCTCATATTCTGCATTAAGAGAGCATATTCTACTGCTCAAACTGGCTCACTTTGATGAGTAGCATCCAACTGTTCAATAGGTGAAATATCAAATCACAGAATTTTTTTGGTTTTGGTTTTTCAAATCCTAGGCTGACTTGTTTTTTCTTTCTTTTTTATTTTTTATTTTTTTTTTTGGTGGACTTAGACAAAAAACAGAACCATAACATTCAAAAAACCCACCTCACCCCACAAAACCACTGTTCAACGCCTCTCTCCGACTCACCAAACCACCTCACCCACCACAATCACCTCCCCATCCAACTCAACCTAGCTCCAAGTTCACCTTGTCATCCTCCTCCTGATCATTCTTTTCTCAGCTCCCAGGTAAGCCACCACTGCTCCTCCTCCTTTTGGAACCATTGTTAGACTCCAGAAGGTGCCAAGCCTCAGGAAGTTCTGTGGAGGGGAAAAGGTGATTTTTAGGCTTCCCTCCTGAGTGTTAAAAAAATATTTGAATGTAACTGGTATGAAGGTCCAGAACCTTGTGAATAAGGAATTGATGGAAAGGGATAAATTTTATGGTAATTGGGAGCAATGGAAAAAACACTATCTGAGGCAAGATGATGTGGGAAAGAATTGAACAAAATAAGTCAAAGTTTGTTCAGAGTTCAATAGAACAAGAAAGTTGTAAGTAACAATTTCACCAAGGTAATAACTCTGGTCATCAGCAGAAGATTAGGAAAGATCAACTCAAAACCAACCAACCTCCTGGTTCTAAATGAACCTGCCCAACTCTCTGAAATAAATTGCTTGAAAGGTACCAGATACCTGTGGGTGGCCATAAAAAACAAAGAAATTTGTTTTATGAAGCTCTTGAAGCAAGGCAATAAATAATCTGAACAAGAATAACCCAACACTTCTCAAGGGACTCAAGAATAGCATGGCAAACATTCAACTTCAAAGAAAATAAGGGAGGTTTAAAACTCCAGGTTTAAAGCTTGAAGAACCCTCTCAGTAAAATGTGACTGTTTCCAGAAGGAAAATCATAGAATGATTGATTTCAGTATGGTTGGAAAAAGAGATCAAGGAGTGGTATAATACACTCAAGAATCCAACCAAATGAATTCTTCTTTGACCAGAAAGGCTATTGGTTGGTGATACAGGTAGCGCCACAGAGGGGAGGATCAAGGATTTGATTATGGAGGCTCAAGGATCAAAGGGAAATAATAGATATAACCTGGATAAGATGCTCAGGTAAAGGGGAAGGGCCCACAGATTTTTTTTTTCAAAATGATGGATGAGTTGATTGTGTTAAAATACGGTTGCACTCTTGTTATGTGCATTTTAGTGTGTAATCCAAATGGGATGCAAAAATAGGCCTCTAAGGCCCATGAGGCATCATGTGGGCCACCTGGGCCTATGGGGATGTTATTGGTTTTGGACATTTGGGCGCCAAAACACATTTTCCAGGTCTTTTGGGACACGGGCCTTAACGGGCCCGCCAGGGTGGATGGGCCATCTTAGAAAGACGGGCTTATCTGGGAATAACTGGGCCCAAGCTTTATTTTGGACATACTTGGCCAGACGGGCTGGCCTGCCAAAGTATGTATTTTATGGTCTTTGGGCCTTGGCGGCCCATGGGGGCTGCCGCCCGTGTTGCGGCCCGCTTGGGGCCAGTTGTTTCACTCTGGGGACTGAAGGCCGGTACGGAGCCATTGTTTGGGGCAGGGGGCTCCGTTTGGAGGCCCCCCACCCGCTTGTGTGCGGGGCTGATGGCCCAGCCTCCCTCCCTCCCCTTGCTTGGTTGCAAAGGGGAGAGGAGGCTGGCTAGTCCTCAACCAGCCAGGCTGGCTGCAACAAGGCAACCGGCAAGGTGGGAGGGGATTTGATCACCCCCCCACCTCATGTGTGGACCAATTAGGCCGGCTGCAACAAGGCCACCAGCAAGGTGGGGTGGGATTTGATCATCCCCCCACCTCTTGTGTAGCAACAAAAAAGTTGAAGGGGCCATCTACCCCCCTGTTACCAAGGGGGAGGTGACCTGGGGCTGGGTGGGGTTGACCACTGCCCAGCCCACTAACCGTTTGTGTTGGCCTGGGGGTATCAACCTCCAGGGCTCCCTGGGGGGGGATTTGACCGCTCCCTCCAGGGATTGAGAGAGAGGGGGGGGCACACATGTCCGCTGGTAACACCTGCCCCCCCTGTAAGTTTGACTTGATCCAGAGTGTTTCTGGGTCCACCCTGACAAATCTGAGGGCCAGGGGCTGGTTGCAGGAGGCAACCAGCTATTTAAGTTGGTAATAAGGAACAATGAGGTCACAGAGGTAAAACAGGCTGGTTGCAAGGGAAAACCAGCCAGGGTCTGAACAGCAATAAGGGCTGGTTCAGCCCAGTAAGGGTGAAAACACCAAACTAAACTGGTAAAGACTGGTCATAAGGGTTCAGGGACTAATGCCAAGTGGGCTGAGTAAGCCAAAACCAAGTAGCAAGGCTTGTAGAGCCTGTAGAGCCCATTTTAGGCAGAATTTTTGCCTTTTGCTTGATATTACATGAGCTCCACATGAGCAACATCTTTTGTATTTAAGGAGCTCTTCTCCCTGCTGTTTTCCATCCATTCATTCACCAATTCATTCACATTGAAAAGTGTGCCATTGCCTCTGCCTCATATTAAGGATCAATGATAAGACATTGTTGTCTCAGCATTTCTTTTTCTTTAAGTACTGCTCTTTGACTAAGCTTGTGGGCCAATAATTCTCAAAAATTATCAGTACCAACATCATCATTAATTCCAAGCAGAATAGACCCTTATACCATACTCTGGACAACCTCAAGGACCTCAAGTTTTCAAAGAAGATGTCTTATATCCCAGAGTCAAGCTCCACCAAGATTTTTCTGAATAGTCAAAACTATAATGCTTGGGCTGTTCTTACTTATGGACAGTGAGTTTCCCAAAATCTGTTGTGGGCATATTATGGATGCAGATGATAATTTGATCAGTTCAGAGGTGGAGAAGGATTCCTATCATCTTATTCTTAGACATCTGGATGAGGGTCATATTGCATGGGTTGCTGATAATCTCAAAGAGGAACATAAGAGGATGGGGAGTGTTTCATGGAAAATGCTACAGGCCAAGTATGCTGGTGATTCTGTTTACCAAAGGGTATTGCTTTCAATAAATTGTTCAAGTTGAAATTTTACAACTTTAAACAATTTGTGTGGGAGGCAAGATCAAGTATTGCTAAGTTCAAGTCATCTGGGCTGAACATGGATCCTGAGTGTTTGTCACTCTTAATTCTTCAAAATCTACCAAAAGAATATGAGTACTTGGTTAGGATTATATCTGAATTGAATCCCCTTCCTGGAGAAGAGGATGTGCGTAGAAGGATTGAAAAGGATGATTTTCAATTTAAGATGAAGGAGGGCACAGGAGCTGCTCTGGTGGGCAAGAAAGGAAAATCTGGGAAGGAGGCAAAGGCCAAAAGGGATTTATTGGTATTGGGTTATAATTGTAAGAAAAAGGGGCACTCTGCAAAGGATTGCAAGGAGGCCAAGAAGAGGAAGAAATCCAAGGAAAGTGAAAAGGAAGACAAAGAGGTCAACCATGCCATGGAAAATGTTGCTATGGTGGCACTGGATGTTTCAATGGAACAAGCTGTTGAGGAAAAAGCCCCCAAAAAGAAGGTTAAAATTGATGATGATCAAGAAATGGACTTGATTGGTTATGAAGTATGTAATCTTAACCTTGATGATAAGAACTTATCAGTGGATGATAGTTCTTCTTTCCTTGTAGGAGGATTGAAGGAGGATTTTCTTGTTTTGATTGATTCTTGTTGTACAGACCACATGTTTTTTGTGCCAAATTTGTTTCCAAATCTTAGGGATTTCAATGGTGTTGTAAATATTGGCCAATCAGGAAGAACAATTCAGATTAAAGGAATTGGAAGAGTTATTCTTGAAAATCACTTGGGTTTCAAAATATCTTTCAAGAAAGTGCTCTATGTACCAGATATGATTATACCTTTGGGTCTCTTTGAGTTCTCTGGAAAAAAAGGTTTCCAGATTTTTTATCTCAAAGAAGATAATTTTTCTCTTGATTTGAATGGGAGAATTATCCTGAGTGGAAAATTTTGGAATAAGTTTCTCTGTGCTACCTTTTTCAAGTTTTCAGCTCTGAGCACTGTTGCTCACAATATAAGTGGCCTTAAGGTGAAGGAAAGCATCTGTGAAAGTTTTAACTTAGGGGCCAAGACCAGAAATGTGTTCTGAAAGATTAGAGATTGCACAGAAGTTCCTAGAGAGGAATTTTCCGTTGATTTGGCAGGGCCATTTACACCAGTGTCCCTTGGAGGGGAAGGATAATTTGTCAATTTAGTTGATACAGCAACTAATTATGTTTGGGTACAACCAATAAGATCAAAGGATCAGACCACAGAGGAGGTTTCAGTAATCTTCAAAGTATGGAAACAGAATGGTTTGATGAGGGAGATCAAGAGGGTTATTACTGATGGAGGGGGTGAGTTTGTGAGTAAAGAGTTTGAGAAACTGTTGAATGATTATGGTATCAATCATAAAGTTACTACTGCAAGTACTCCACAAAACAATGGAATAGTTTAGAGGATGAATAGAACTCTATTGGAAAAAGTCAGAACTATCATGGCTCAATCTGGTTTGCCAAAGTTTTTATGGGCTGAGCTGGTGTGCACAGTGTGTATGTTGCACAATATTGTAAGTCTCAATGGGAAAAGTCCGCATTATCCATTTTGGAAGTTGTACCCCAAAAGATCACACCTAAGAACAATTGGTTGCTTAGTGTATTATAGTGCCCACCATAATGAAATGGGTTGAAATTTAGATCAAAGAGCCAGCACAGGGGAACTTGTAGGCTACGATTTAATAATTAAGTCATAGAGGATTTATTTTCCAGGGACAAGAAAGGTTATCCGTAGTAGGGATGTAAAATTTGGAGAAGGTACCTTTCCACTCAAAAGGAGTCAAGATAGTGCTGTTCAGGAATCACAGCAGGAAATAGCATTGGAGCCTATTTCACCAGCAGATTTTGTAGATAATATCATTAGTGATAATTTTGAGATGGCAGATGTGCCACAGCAGGGTTCAGTACCCGCTTCAGGGAATTCTGTGGAATCAGAACCTGACAAGCCTCCACCTCCAGTAAGAATGAGTAGAAGGACAAGGATACCTATTGATATGTATTGGGAATGGAAGTCACATTATGCTTCTGCAGAATATGAAGAAGATAAGTTTTGGCAACAATGTATGCTTAATGAGATTCTACAGTTAAGTTCAGAAATGGGTAATAGGGTTAACCCAAATAGCTTTGGCCAAGCTATAAATTCTGATGACAGAGCCAATTGGAAGACAGCTATTTTTGAGGAATTTGATTCTCTGGAAAATAATAGGTGTTTGAAGTGGTTAAGCAGGATTTAGTTCCAAAAGGAAAGACCATTGTTGGGTCTAGGTTAGTGTTGAATAAGAAGTTTGATAATAATGAAGTTTTGAAGTGGTTCAAGGCTAGATGCATTGCAAAAGGCTTCAAGCAGAAAGAGGGTATTGATTACCAAGAGACTTTTTTGCCAACTGGAGGGCTGTCCACCTTCAGGTACATCATTGCTTTAGCAGTGGAGTTGGGTGAAGAAATCAGACAGGCTGATTTTGTGACTGCATACTTGAATGCAAAACTTGGAGAAGAGGAGACTGTTTATATGTCAATTCCTGACGGTTTCAAGGAATGGCTGGTAGAGACCAAGCCAGAAACTATGAAGAAAACCTGTGTGAGAAGTTTCCTCTCAGCCAATAAAGGGGAATATGTCCTCAAGCTTTGTAGATCCCTGTATGGATTCAAGCAAGCAGTTAGCTCATGGTATAAAACCATGACTAAGAAACTGATAGAGATTGGTTTCAGGAAAAGTGAGGCTGACCCTTGTCTCTTTGTGAGAAAGGATGCAATTTTGTTTGTATGGGTTGATGACATTATCATTATTGGGAATGGTAAAGAGAGAGTCATGGAGGCACTCAAAAAGGAGTTCAAGATAAAAGATTTTTTCCTGGCATAACAGGTGCTTGGAATGAAAGTTAGTAAGAGCAATCATGGGATCAAGTTGGATCAAAACCATTATTTGTTGACTCTACTTAAGAAGTATGGCTTAGAGGATGCAAAGGTGTTTGGAACTCCAATGCAGTCTAAAATTCAGTTAGAAAAGTCTACAGATGAAGAGCATCTGGAGTTTGTCCAATCCAGGAACAATTTCAGGTCAGCTATTGGATTGATAGATTATCTGGGGCAGTTTAAAAGGCCAGATATTGCTTATGCCACTGGCATCTTGTCACAACACTTAGAGAAACCAAGCATGAGGCATTGGTCTGCTTTTAAGAGAGTTATGAGGTATCTTAAAGGAACAAGCAGTCTGGGACTGCTGTTTTCAAAGTCAGCAAACTTTGATTTGGTTGGTTATTCTGATGCAAGCTGGGCAAATGGTAACACTAGGGAATCAAGAAGGGGTTTTGTATTCTTTTTAGTAAATAATCTAGTTCCATGGATGTCTAAGAAGGTGTCAGCAATGAGTCTTTCATAGACAGAAGAAGAGTACAGAGCGTAACTGTCAGCTTCACAGGAGTCAAAGTGGTTGAGATAGGTCTTAGAAGATACTCATAAACCGCAAGCGTTCGTGTTGTTGTATTCTGATAATCCGGGTGCCATTTCACTGGAAGAAAACCAACTTTTCCATTCTAGAAAAAAACATATGGATGTTCATTATAACTATATACGTGATGCAGTGAACTGCAGAGAGATAGTGTTACGTTACATGCCCACAGGAACACTTATTGCGGATATCTTAACTAAGGCGTTAGATAGGAACAAAAATCAAGGTTTTGTGTCTAGTATGCGTATGGCATCCCTTTTGGATTAAGGGGGTGTGTAAAAATACGGTTGCACTCTTTTTATGTGCATTTTAGTTTTTAATCCAGATGGGATGCACAAATGGGCCTCTACAGCCCATTAGACGTCATGTGGGCCATGTGGGCCTATGGGGATGTTATTGGTTTTGGACATTTGGGCGCCAAAACACGTTTTCCAGGTCTTTTGGAACACAGGCCTTAACAGGCCCACCAGGGTGGATGGGCCACCTGAGCCAGACAGGCTTATCTGGGAATAACTGTGCCCAAGGTTTATTTTGGACATACTTGGCCAGATGGGCTGGCCCGCCAAAGTATGTATTTTATGGTGTTTGGGCCTTGGCAGCCCATTGGGGCCGCCACCTGTGTTGTGGCCTGCTTCGGGCTGCTTGTTTCTCTCTGGGGCCTGTTGCGGGGCCCAATGGCCCGCGCAGGGCTGTTGTATGGGGCAGGGGGCTCTGTTTGGGTTCCCCCCACCCGCTTGTGTGCGGGGCCGCAGCCCCGTTTGCATTTCTCAGGTGGTTGCGGCCCCTGCCTCCCTCCCACCCCTTGCTTGGTTGCAAAGGGGAGAGGAGGATGGCTGGTCCTCAACCAGCCAGGCCGGCCGCAAAAAGGCAACCAGCAAGGTGGGAGGGGATTTGATCACCCCCCAACCTCATGTGTGGACAAATTAGGCCAGCCGCCACAAGGCAACCGGCAAGGTGGGGTGGGATTTGAACACCTTCCCACCACTTTTGCAGAAACAACAAAGTTGCAGGGGCCATCTACCCCCCCCCTCCCCCTGTTACCAAGGGGGAGGTGACCTGGGGCTGGGTGGGCTTGACCACTGCCCAGCGCACTAACCGTTTGTGTTGCCCTGAGGGGGGATTTGACCGCTCCCTCCAGGGATTTAGAGAGAGGGGGGGGGACACGCATGTCTGCTGGTTACACCCTCCCCCCCTGTAAGTTTGACGGGACCCAGAGTATTTCTGGGTTCACCCTGGCCAATCTGAGGGCCAGGGGCTGGTTGCAGGAGGCAACCAGCTATTTAAGTTAGTAATAAGGAACAATGAGGTCACAGAGGTAAAAAAGGCTGGTTGCAAGGGAAAACCAGCCAGGGTCTGAACGGCAACAAGGGCTGGTTCATCCCAGTAAGGGTGAAAACACCAAACTCAACTGGTAAAGACTGGTCATAAGGGTTCAGGGACTAATGCCAAGTGGGCTGAGTAAGCCAAAACCGAGTAGCAAGGCTTGTAGAGCCTTTAGAGCCCATTTTGGGCGGAATTTTTGCCTTTTGCTTGATATTACATGAGCTCCACATGAGCACCATCTTTTGTATTTAAGGAGCTCTTCTCCCTGCTGTTTTCCATCCATTCATTAACCAATTCATTCACATTGACAAGTGTGCCATTGCCTCTGCCTCATATTAAGGATCAATGATAAGACATTATTGTCTCAGCATTTCTTTTGCTTTAATTACTGCTCTTTGAATAAGCTTGTGGGCCAATAATTATCACAGATTGATGGATCATGGATGATGGGGTAAAAAGGCAGGGCAGAGCCCTTCCTTTTATGGGCAAAAGAACCTGTAAACTATTTACAATGAGATAACACAAATGAGAGTGAAATATAACATTTTTTTTGACAATCAAAGATGGACTAGGTAAATTAGGAATCAAAAAAACAAACAGTAGCAACAGGAATGATCAGGAAATGTGAAAAAAAGATGAAAAAGAAGGAAACCAGCCCAGTTCAAGGATGATGACCACAGGCAGTAGATG